>JAJJWW010016361.1:0-98924 GCA_023531295.1 Papaver armeniacum | reverse complement strand
ACAACTTGAACTTATCGTAAACCACTGGGAGCGTTTGGATAGATCCTAATTGACGTAGTACTCGACGAGGATCATATAATACAAAACCACCTGGATAAAATAAAGGTCTGTAGTACATACCTATCGGCACATGATTATCTTGAACAACATAATCTTCTTGAACATCTCTCAAATATGGGTCAAATACGACGTCACTCCCATCCAAAGAGTCTAATTTCTCTCTCAGCTTAATAAACACCTCTTTTTTATTTCTTTTCTTGGTTTCCTCAAACTCATATCGAGCTGCAGTTGGCGTTGTACTTGCCCAATTTTCATGTGTTTTGGCCAATTTCAATTTTGGGTAATGGTTATATACCCATACCTACATCAATAATGCAAGTATTCTCAAAATATCCTCCAAGAAAGAAAATGATTCCTATTGTTAATCAAGAATTCTGGCAATATTCAAAAAAAAATGCGTGGTTTTCCTCTGAACTGTAACGGTTCGGTACAAAATGAAAATCAACGTATTTGCCGAACTTGCACAATACAAGGATCGGCTTGTTTTGTAGGTTTATATTTAAGCCGAACCTTTCACTGAACTACCATTGTTTTGGGTTAAAAAGAAAAATTTGAACAACAAATTCAAATTTAATGAAGATAATTACCTGAAGCATAGTGAAATTTCCTCCAATGTTTATACTTGCCAACCTAGAGGCTTGTGCGAGTTGATTGAGTAGGTAGGCAAGTGACGTTGTCCCCCAAGCATAACTATTAACGGGGTGAACATCCTTGAAAAATTGGAGATATTGAGCACTCACCTTGTTCCCAGAAAGGTCTGGAAAGATATCTCTTCCAAGAGTGTACAACATATATGCTGTTGCAGTTTTCTTCACTAACTCCTCAGTCATCACCAACTCTCCATTTTTAACCTTCTCCACTGTATCCAAAAAATAGTTTTTCAACCTCAAAAACTTGAACTTCTTGTTTTTCTTGTTGAATGCACCTTTATCATCATGGGTAGAAGTCACCTCTCTCACAGAACAACAAAACTCTAGTTCGGTTATTGATCTTGGCCAACCTAGAGTTTCCTCCGCCAACTTATACAACTCATCCCAACTCAGATTATAAAATGCTGCATACAAGCTTTCGCCGGTGACACTAAGGCCCATAATCTTATTCGCGTCGTCAGGAGTGATTGTCATCTCGCCAATGGGGAGATGAAATGTGTAAGTCTCCGGACAAAATCTCTCGGCAAAGGCGGAGGTCGTCACTCTATCATATTCCTGATGACCATATCTAATGGCAAGCCATAAACCAGAGGCTTGCACTATAGTAATCACCTTAGGAACCTCTTTAAATAAATCCCAATATGCATCCCTTTGATGTCTCAAAACTCGGACCGCACGACAATGGTCAGGAGTCTCATATATCCTCTTAGCCCAAGACTCTCTATAACCAATCAACACCTTGCCTCCATTGGCTGGAAGACCGTGTGGTAAACCATCATCTCGGGCAGGTATTACATTATCATCATCAGGAATGTGAAACCAAACAATACGGGGTGTAGCATCTTGCTTCTCTTTGGATGATTCTTGTTGATCTTCCACTTCTGGTTGATCTTCCACATCTTCTTCCAAGTTTTTTCTTTTACCCTTTTGGTTCCTATACATAATACAAAAACATAATTAAGTATAATCCTACAGAATACATAGAATATCCTAAATAATCGTAGTTACAGAAACAAGTTCGGCTTATAAGTCAACCAGTCGAAACAGATGAACCTAGCAAATTCAAAGATCGGCGATGTTCTAAATACGCCTAACTGTTCTTCAATATAGGTTCAGCTTCTAGTAAATAACAGGTTTTCAACCGATCTTTTGTCTGTGTTAAGAAAAAAACCTAGGTTTTTCTAATTAAACCTAATCTAACAATCAAAGAACCAATCAAAATAAACAAATTAAATAGTTGGGTTTGTAGAAAATACCTTATAATCCTCATTTTTGGGGTTTCTTCTTCACTTGATTGAACTTATTTGTCAATTTCAGTTTGAACTCCTTCTAACGGTTGTTGGTCTTCAATTGACGGATTAGAAGAAGAATTTGACCGCCTACCAATTACTTTTTATTTTCCACGAGCCATTTTATAGTTGTGTTTAATCGACGATCAAATTTTTATGAATCAACGATTAATTTCGGTGATGAAATATGATTTTAACCGTTTTTCTCCGACTTGGTCCGGCTAGAGAAGAGGAGAGGAATCGAAAATGTTCTTCGGTGTTTCTTATGCTTTGACCCGAAAGAGCATTTTTTGTTTTTATATCACCTTAAGGGCGGTTTAGTAATTTACGCGTTTCTAGAATATTCTAATACTTTCCAAATAGTTCTTCTCTTAACAAATTGGAAATTTAAGCCGAACTTTTTACTTAGAGAATTATCGAGTGCCAGCAAATTGGTTCAGCTCTAAACGAAATTGGCAATTTATGCCGAACTTTTTACTTAGAGAATTATCGAGTGTCACCAAATTAGTTCGGTTGATATGCATTACACACTTATAAACCGACCTTTTTACTTGGAGTATTAAGGAATGTCAGCAAGTAAGTTCGGCTAATACGCATTACGTATTTATAAGCCGAACCTTATATTGTAACTTATATATTACCATTGTACTCAAAGGCCAAAGTATAACATTTCACTTAAACATAAAAGCATAACATTAAACTTAAACATCGTAACATTGTACCGAAAGCATAAAATTATTTTCTTCAAGTAAATAACATTGTGCGAAATTCAAACATTACTTAAAAAATAAACAATAAAAACCTAGTGTACTTCAATTTGAACATATTCATTCATTGAGCACGACCGCGTTTGCTACCTCCACCACCCCTTTTTCCACCACCGCGACCTTTTTTACCACCACTTCCACTCGTACCATCACCTTTGTTGATTACTCCATCCCAACGGTTGTAAAGATATTCTTGCTCTTCCACCGCCATTGCATTGCAATCAAGTTTCTTCTTCATGATCTTCAACACTTCTTTACCCCCGGCCACCTAATAAAATTTAGTTCCAACAAATAAGCAACAATATACAAAAATATTGAAAACAACTTTAAAAGTATGCACTCAATATACCATAGTTCGGTAAGCATTTGCAACATCTTCAACAATGCCCTTTGAGTTCTTCCTCGTCTTCGGCTCCACTTCCTTTTGTTTTTGCTTTCCCCTCTTAGCATCTACCAAAGCTTGACTTTCCCTATTAATTATTAAGGGATGTGAAATTTGGTTATACCAATCTATATAAGCCGGGTTGTAGATGGGGAAAAATGATTTGCTGGTTTTTACGGAATTGAAGAGTCGACCATGTGGAGACTCCTTGAACCGAGCGAAATGTTGAACCTCACACAGATGCACTGCAAGAAGGGAGTGCTTTAAGTTCAAGAGATCAATCTGTAAGACTCCGGCCTAAACCAAGAACAATGGCCGTTCCAGAGTCAATTCGGTCACAAGAGAGGATGGGTTGATCTGTAGGAGGGAAGCCGAGAAATCCGTGAGATCAATGGTGATCTGAGATTGTAGGTGTGTTGTGAATTCAGCGTAATAATGCTCTGAATGATTAAATTTTGCTTAATTGAGAGTGAACGCTCAGACGATGAGTTCATGTAGACGAAAGATTGTCTATATGAACTTGCCGAGAATTCTTTTAGACGAATGTTCGAGTGTTCGAATCTTGTCCTTTCAATCAGGATTCAGAGATATTTTATAATTCCGGAGTTGAAAACACCATGATCCCAAGAAGTGTGACAGTGTGCTGGAATCAGAGAGTGGGGAAGTGGTAAATCGTGTTAAAACCAATTTCTCATCGTGCGGAGACTTGGTTAATTTTCCACCCACTACTTTGCTGACTCTTCCAACTGATTGCACGACTTGCTCACATTCTCATCGTGGGTGAACACACGTGACCGCCAGACCAAAACCCTAGTTAATATACCCCCATGTGACACGATTGATATCTCGTGATTGTGGAGTCAGTTGTTGACTTTGTTGGACGATGAGTCCATGTATTGTTGAATTGAACATGTTTTGCAAATGTTCTGAAATTCATGAATCAAATATGTCTGCTGAGACGAGGTATTATTATGTTGATTACCTAAGATGAGCAAACTGTGTTGCTGAATTGTCGAATAATATTGATAGTTTAACCAATATTCTTGAATCTGAGCAAATATTGCTGGTTCGAGCAGATATTGCTAGTCTGAGGAATATTGCTAGTTTGAGCAAATATTGCCGCTTTGAGCGAATATTGCTCATTTGATGAATTGCTGGTAGCAGGATCAAATAAAATATTAATTTAAGATACTGACTGCTGGGTCGAGTAAAATAAATGAAAATGTTGATCATGGAGTCAACATAAAATTATCGAGTATTTGAATCTGCCAGAATCATGTTTCTGCAGAGCTCTGGATTCAAAACCCCAATATTACTGAAATGATGATTTATTGCAAATCAATCTGTAGAGTGAAGCAGGGACCGGCTACATGGGATAACGAGTCCACCATGTAACGCCCAAATGCTCGAATGAGCAAAGTACCAAAGTCTCTTGAGGACCAGTTGGTGAAAGAATGATTAAATGCTGGTTTAATCATTTTTTTGAAATAATGCTCGTGTGAGCGACAGATAATAAAACCTAGCCATGAAGAGATGAGGAACCGACCAAGAGGTCACGAGACCGGTTCTTGGTGGTCGTGGGACTAATGGATGGTCGTTTAAGCAAACTCTTAGTTGTTTGGAAGAAGTTTGAACCTAATATGATCAATTGAGCAAATTAGGTTAAAATCATTAAAACATGCGGGACCGGCTGTTTACAGGCCTTAGATCTACCCTTGGTCAATAAAGGGGATATGCTCGTGTCACCATAGTTCCCGTGTCTCAGTCCTGAGAGTTTCAGTATTTTCCGATGCGCATTTGAGCAACATTCTGAGAAAATATGCAGAATCCAGGGTTTTTGCTGAAACTAGGAAAAATACATGAGATGATGAAAAATAATAAATGAAATAGGTAATTGCAAGGTGTGGGACCGGCCACGGCTAGGGCATGGTCGGCTGGTTAACAAGCACAGTCCCACACTTTCCCAATTTTATGTGATTTTTTGTATTTTCTCTGATTTGAGGGAAATTCCATGAAACTGGAGAGTTTGCTGAAATTAGAGAATTTCCATGAGATGAGAGATATAAAATAATAATAAAATAGGGAATGGTGGAGTGTGGGACCGGCAATGGCCAAGGCATGGCCGACCGGCCAATGGGCACGGTCCCAGAGCACTAATTTTCGTGATTTTAGGAAATTTTCATAAAATCAGAGAGATTTGTTAAAACCAAGGTATTTTGTTGAAATCAGGGAGTTTTCATGGAATCAGGAAACTTAAAACAACAAACAATAATAAAATACTAGGCGTGTGGGACCGGCTAGGGCATGGCCGGCCGGATAGAGCCCGGTCCCACGAGTTTTTCCTAATTTTATAATAATTTTCATGATTTTAGAGAAAATTCATAAAATTAGGGAATTTTCATGGTTTTAGGGAAAATTCATAAAATCAAGGAATTTTCATAATTTGAGAGAAATAATAAAATAATGGGGACGTGAGGTGTGAGACCGGCCACGGCTAGGGCATGGCCGGCCGTCTGGTGCTCGGTCCCACGAGTTTTCCTAATTTTATAATATTTTTCATGATTTTAGAGAAAATTCATAAAATTAGGGAATTTTCATGGTTTTAGGAAAAATTCATGAAATCATGGAATTTTCATAATTTGAGAGAAATAATAAAATAATGGGGACGTGAGGTGTGGGACCGGCCACGGCTAGGGCATGGCCGGTAGGTGCTTCGTCCCGCGACACCTTTCCCTAATTTTATTATTTCTTTGATAAAATCATGAGATTAGAGAATTTCCTTGAAACGAAGGAGATTAGCTCGAACGAGAGAATTTTCACGAGATCAGGAAAAAATAATAAAATATGACAAAATATAAAATTTGGCGCGGGACTGGTCACGGCATGACCGGTCGGCTGATGAGCCCAGTCCCCTGGCGCCTTTGCTAATATTTTATTTTTATTTTTATTTTTCCTTCCTATTTTGCATAGGCTCATCGTTCATTCATATTTTTGAAATGCTCGTTTGCGCATCCAAATGTTGGTCTGTGCATTATTGTTAAGTACACTTGCACCATTTTAGTCAGGGCTTATTCGATGCCCAGATGCCTGTCTCGTTGAATATTTATCACTAACCCGTGGAATTCTGCTGGGAAGAACCACGAATTGAAGTGACGAAATATAATGAAGAATCGTAGAATATTGCTGGATATTCAGGCGATTAGAGATAATTAACTGATGGCTCTATACTAGCGGAGCTTCCTATCTAGGAGCATTAATTATCTGAGGGTTGAGTAATATGAACTTGTTGGAGTGTCATATTCCTCTTGTATAGTCAGGGAAAACATGGTTGCATCCTGAAGACGTTATTGCTCTATACTAGCAGACATGTTGTTTAGGATCCGTCCAATCTTGCAATTCTATACAATATGAGATCTGTCGTGGTCTCAGCTGGGAGACTACACATTTTCATCTTCTCTGAGAGACTTTCTCGATCAGAGGTTTTATGGTATGAGCTTTCACGCTTAGTGACATGAGTCTCAATACTCATCCGATTTCCGGATCCGGAGTAATTACTGAAATTTCTCAGTATTCATGAGATGTGTTGTGGCCTCAGCTAGGAGACTACACATCTACATATACTCTGAGAGACAGCCTTCTCAGTCAGAGATTTATGGCATGAGCTTTCATGCTTTAATGAGAGACATGGGTCTCAATACTCATCCGATTGCCGGATCCGGAGTATAGTTTTACAATTTTACCCTTTGTCGAAAATCCACCATCTACACGGGTCAACTTCACAAGGATCGTCACGCAACTCTTCTAAGTTAACCCAACTTAATTTGTTCTCTTCCAATTTATCCCAACAATCAGTGGTAGGATCGAGATCATATTCGGCATTCCATGAACTATCCGTACTCTTAGTTCCCTTAGAACCGTTGGGCAACAACTTGAACTTTGATTCCTCTAGCACCAGAATCGTTTGGATAAATCCATATTGACGGAGTACTCGACAAGAATCAAACAATATAAATCCTTCGGGATAAAACAAAGGCCCGTAGTACATCCCCAATGGCATATCTTCATCTTCAACAACTTCATCATCTTCTTCATCCTTTTTGTATGATTAAAATACAACTTGTTCAACAGTCAAAGAGTCTAACTTTTCTCTCAAAGCTATCAAGATTTCCTTTTTATTCCTCTTCTTATTTTCCTTGAAAATCCATTTGCTCTAGGTAGGGAATGTATCTACCCACTTGTCATCTTCCTTGGCAAAATTCAATTCCGGGAAATGGTCATATATCCATACTTACATCAACAATATGAAGAAAAAAAAAACCGAAACTTATTTATTAGAATCAATAGCATTGGATCATTGAGGATGTCAACTTTGGGAAACAGAAGAAAGTTCGGCTGATATGGAAAACACAGTTAAACGCCGAACCAAATAAGTTGATCAAATATAGTGTCGCATTATTAGGTTCGGCTTAAACAATTAAAATCGTAATAGCCGAACCTTATTAAAATTAGGTTCGGCATAAACCTAAAAAGCTAAAAGTCACTAATTTTAAGCTTTAGTCATGAAAATAGAAGTCCGGCCTAAACCAGAAATTTAAGTGTGTAAACTTACCAGAAGATATGTTGGGGTGTGAAAGGTGTTGGCTTACACTTATGAAGCATGGTGAAATAACCTCCAATATTTGTACTTGTTAACCTTCAGTCGAATAGGAAAAAAAGTGGTAGTACTTGTGGCACTTTTCAAATCCCTTAACAATTGAAGATATTGAGCATTAACCTTTGTTACCACTATTATCGGAAATATAACACTTCCTAAAGTATACAAAAAATATCCCCACGGTTAACAATCTAATGACCCTCCCGTAAGCCTAGCTGTGACCTCGTCCATAACCAACTCTCCCCTTTGAAATTTTTTCATTTGTGTCTCCAAAATACTTTTTCAAAGCGGTGAACTTGATTTTCTTCAACTTCTTTGTGCTAGAATCCCTATTCAAACTTCACCTCTTTAAAACCTAGAGTTTCCTCGGCCAGTATCTCTGACTCATCCAAGTTAACCCAGAGGCAGTTCCAAGTTGCTCGAATTTGTAAACCCTTAACAATTGAAGATATTGAGCATTAACCTTGTTTTACCTGATGTGATAGTTTTGATGATCACTATTATCGGGAAATATAACCAAAGCTAATTTTAAGCCGAGTTTAGTCATGAAAATAGAATTTAAGTGTGTAAACTTACCTCCGGTTCATCTCTAGCAGTCCATGACTCCCTAACACGTTCTTGTGATGTGCAGCCTCAGCATGGTGAAATAACCTCCAATATTTGTACTTGTTAACCTAGAGGCAGTTCCAAGTTGCTCGAATAGGAAAGAAAGGGTCGCGGTTCCCCAAGAGTACTTGTGGCAGCTTTTCAAATCCCTTAACAATTGAAGATATTGAGCATTAACCTTGTTCCCACTATTATCGGGAAATATAACACTTCCTAAAGTATACAAAAAATATGCGTTAACAGTGCGCCTAGCTGTGACCTCGTCCATAACCAACTCTCCCTTTGAAATTTTTTCATTTGTGTCTCCAAAATACTTTTTCAAAGCGGTGAACTTGATTTTCTTCAACTTCTTTGTGCTAGAATCCACAAACTTCACCTCTTTGAAGCAACAAATAGCAAACTCCAATTCTGTCTTGTCTTTTGGCCAACCTAGAGTTTCCTCAGCCAGTACATACAACTCATCCCAAGTCATTTCATAAACCTCAGATTTCACATTTCTCCCCTTCATTCTAAGACCACTAATCTTCTGTGCATCATCAGGAGTAATTGACATCTCGCCAAAGGGGAGATGAAATGTGTAAGTCTCCAGACAAAATCTCTCAAAAAAGGCTGAGTTTTTAACTGCATCAAATTCCTCTTGTGCATAGAAAATAGCAGGCCATAAACTAGAGCCTTGTACTAAAGTCACCACCTCAGGAGCCTCTTTGAAAATATCCCAATATGCGGCACTCTGGTGTCTAAGTACGCGGACTGCATCCCTGTGATCCGAAGTCTCATAAATTCTCTTCGCCCATGACTCCCCGTATCCAATCAACACTCTCCCACCATCTTTCGGAAGACCATGGGGCAAACCATTCTCGCGAGCACGTATCACATTATCATCACTAGGAATGTGCTTACCTGTCTCCCTTGATGTAACAACTTTCTTCTTCCCTTTCTCTTGTTTTTGTTGTGTTTCTTGTTGTGGTTCTTCTTGTGGTTCTTCCTCTTCATCATCATCATACTTATCTTCATCATTGTCATCCTCTTACTGTACAGGTAAAGAGCAAGTCGTGTCAGTTCCCCTTTTCCCTGCACACAAGTTCTTGGTGCCACCACCTCAAGGTTTGGGAGTTTTTGAATTAGAAGGAGTCACTTCCATTGTTATCCTTTTAAGCTTCTCTTTGAATTTTCCCGGATGGGTGCTAAAACAAATGATACACCTTAATTAATTTTCCAAAATAAATAAATATGATTCTACTAAAAATTGTGATAAGTCACCTATAAATGGACAAGTTTATAGGAAGCTATTAGCCATACACAGAGTAAAGTTCGGCACATACGATATTTATCAAAATGAGCCGAACAATGTAAGATGGATTATTAAGTAATCGTATTCAAGTCGGATGAGTATCATAAAAAATAATTATAAGCCGAACATGTAGGTTCGGCTGATTCGATATTCAAAACACAACATGTTTTTCAGCCGAACTGTTCTTCGTCTGTAGAAAAAAATATAAGTTCGGCTGATAAATGTCAGCCGAACACTACTCTGTAACTACCAAAAACGCGAGGAATCATCGATTACATGTCATGAAATCAATGAAATACGAAAAAACAAGCAATGGGTTTGTGGGAAATACCTTTCTATGTGCAATTTTATGGAATCAGGGTCTATTTCTCGCTCTCCAACACCAATTAATCCACTATCCTCTTCATCTCCATCTTTTCCAAAAACCCTAGATTGAGATGCTACAGAAGCAACACTAGGATTCGGCGTCCTACCTCTAGCACATCGCTTATAACGAGGTGCCATATATGGGTTTAATCGAGAGCTTAATCGAAAAATGAAATTTTGAGAATTTGGTTGTTGTTTTTGGAGAAGAAGAGGGAGAGAGAAGGGTTTTTGGTTTTAAAAAGTTTTAAAAAAAATATTATTAAGTAACGGTTAATTAGTGGGTTGGTTGGGTAACGGTTAATTAGTGGGAGGGTAGTTAATTAGTGGATGGTTAATTAGTGGGAGGATTTTAAGATTAGAATTTAATTTAGTGGAAGGGTAATAATGTAATTTAAACTATATAAGGATATTATAGTAACTTAAGCATCACTAGAACACCCCTTATCATCTTGCATTGGATGGCATAATAAGTCTGTATGCCCCAAAATTTTCATGTATGCCCCAGATGAGGGTTCAAAATGATAGTCCACCGACCAAGGTCCATTAGGTCCAAAATGTGACGTCCGCCCAAGTCTATATGTCTACACTTTAGTTTAGAACGATTTTTTCGGGACCATGATTTTTTTGAGGGGACCATGATTTAATTAGGCCACCTTCATTATGATTATAAGGGGTGACCTAAAAGGTGGAGATGACTAAGTTACCCTTTTATTAATTAAATAAATATTTTTTTAATTTTTTAATTTTTTAAAATTTAAAATTTTCTTTTATTTTTCTTTCAAATTTTTTAAATATCTTTTTTTTAATAGTTTTTTTTTTTTTGTATTTTTTTGTATGTAGTTCGGCCAGGGGAAAAATAATAAATCTAGTCGAACTTGAAGTTCGGCTAAGAGAAAATATATAAAAGTTTTTTTAGATATGAGTTTGGTTAAGTAAAAAATTTCTAAAACTTTTGCGAACGCACCGAACTTTTAGTTAAGTTTGCAAATATTTTTATGATCACAGAACCATGTTTAGTGTATTTTCAGATAGGAGTTCGGTTAAGTAAAAATTTTCTAAAAAAATTGCGAACGGACCGAACTCAAAGTTCGGTTAGGTACAAAATTTCTAAAACTTTTGCGAACGCACCGAACTATGAGTTTGGTTTGCAAGGAAATTTTTCGTTCTAACCGACGTGTTCTTGGTGTTCTATGTTTTAGGGAGTTCGGTTAGAAAATTAGAGTTTTTTTAAACTACTCCTAACCGAACAATACTCTGTAACTAACATTTCAAACCTAATTTGATGATTTCTAATCGATTTTTTCAATCAATTTTTTTTTAAAAACAATGGGTTTGTAGGAAAATACCTCTAAATTTGCATATCGCTAAAGAGTTTGTGAGAAAAATACTTGCGCATTTGTACTTGTCGAACCAAAGCTAACTAAAAAAAATTAATTTTTTTTTCTTTTTTGAAAAAAAAAAAATAATATACGGGCATTTTGGTCATTAACTAAAATATGTGGATAAGGGGTGGCTTTACTTTACTTCTAACTGTCCTCCTAAAATTGAAACCACGGTCCCAAAAAATGGTTCTTAGTTTAGCTTTATTAATTTAGAAACATCGTCTGTTTGATTGGCCCATGAGCATTAGCTAACTTGGATATTTTTTTTTGAATCCTATTATTGGGGCTTTAAAACGGGTGGGAATTTGGGGGATTATAGGGTTATGAAGTGGTAATTCTTATGACCCATTATCATACTATTTTATATGATACCTAATTTGCCCTCGACTTAATTAATGTTAATCATGATTAACTAAACTAATTATGATTAGTAAATGATTAGCTAAACTAATCATCTGATTAAATTTTTTGAAAAATCAATTTTTTTTTTCTTTTGATTTAGAAGAAGAATAAGGATGATTTTGAAGATTTTTTTTTGAAAACTTTGGAAGAAACTGATGAAAAATATCATGAAAATAGTCAGAAAAGCTTTATAAACCTCTCTCAATCTCAATTTTGTTGATTCAAATCCTTCAAAATCAGGATCAAAATCTGGGTTTTTCAACAATTACGGCTGGGATATAGTACTCGACCTAACCGTGAAAAGTTTTTACGGTTAGGAATAAAATGATTCCAAAACATAAACAACAGTTTACGGCTAGGAAATAAAGAACTTCTGGCCGTAAACTCTTCAAGGATCACATGCGTCTGCATTACGGCTAGGTTCAAATTACGGCGAGGTTTTCCTAGCATTTTTCCTAGCCGAATCTCATGTTACGGCTTGAAATATCTAACCTTACTCAACATGTGATTTTTTTCTTATTATCAGAACAAGTTATAGCTAGTTTTTCCTAGCCGTAACTAATAATTTCGGTTGGGAAACCCAGACAATTGTACCACCACGGCTGGAAAAACCTAGCCGAAAGCAGACCTCTATTTTTTTCCCCTGTGATTATCAGAATTACTTACGACGGATAGGAAATATTAACCGTGAACAACTAATTACGGCTGGGAAATAAAATCTTCTCAACAATATACCTATTCGACGTCTAGAAATTCTATTTTTCTACCTGTAATATAAGATTTACGGTTGGAAAATAAGAACTCCCAGTCGTAAACAGCTTAAGAAACTGATTTTTTTTACCCGAATCCAATCGAATCAGATTTCTTAGTCATTCACAAGCAAAAATAAATAATGGGTTTCCTTTATTTTTTATTTATGATCATCATTTTCATCATGATAAAATTATGATCATCATCTTTAGCATGATTTATGAATGAGAAGGGAAGGAGGAGAAGATAATAGTTCTTTTTTTATGATGATCATCATCATGGTGATATCATGATCGTCATCTTCATCATGATTTGTAAACAAGAAGAATGAGAAGATAATATTCTTAGTTTTTTTTATGATCATCATGATGAAATCATGATCATCATTTTCATCACATTTGATGAATGAGAAGAGAAGGAGAAGGAGAAGATAATTAATTTAGTTTTTTTTTAATGAATAGTGAGATTTTGATTTATTTATGAGTAAGGGTAAATTGGAATTTTCATATGGATTAGGTCAAGGTAGTCGAAATCGTTCCTCGGTCATACTTGGTTTGGGAGCTTGGAGCGAGGCGCAATAAGTTCGGACTTGGATATCGCCAAAACTCGGTCTAATACTCGGAACCTAATCATTAGAGACTTATATATTGCTGCTCATAAGTCATGATTTGTACCTAATTAAAATTAAAATTTTAACACTATCATGCAAATAAATGTGTAATATTGTTATATATATGTATTTATCATGTATCTAGAGGTTTTTCTATTTGATAACTCCCATATGAGGGGTTATAGAAAATTTATTTTCTAATTTTAGTGCATGCAACTCGTAAAAATCGTTAACTCTTTTTGCTCAAAAATCGGTCCAAATCGGCCGCCTTGATCAATAAAAATCGGAAATGCCTTGGAATCGGAAATCGCCTCAGTCATATACCCTGTAGCGATTACTCGGCGAGTAATCGGCCTTGAAGAGCTATTTTAACTACACTCCTTATCCATGGTTTGGTTTTAAATATCATTTTTAGCCCCCAAAATCTCAGCCCCTACAACCCCAATACAATAGGATTTTTTTTTTTTTTTTTTGTTTGCACGTTAATAGATTACAGCAGCCCATTTATGTAGTGCTGCAATAGGCATATATTAGGGGTGAGCATTTGGCCCGCAATCCGCGGATTCAATCGGGACCATCCATATTTTTACGGGTGGGTGTCCAGACCGTTCACTAATGGGTTGGATGCAGATGGAATTTTTTGAAATCCAACGGATTATAGATTGGACCCGGATACAACCTTGAAAATTCGTTGGACATCCATACCCGTTGGTACATTTTTTTATCAAACTTTTTCGGTACAAATATGAAGTTAGCATATTTATTTTTTTGTAAAATTGATATACCCGGATTAATTGGGGTATACCTAATGAGACAAAACCTGGGTCATTTTGAAGTAAAACAAGCCACTCCTTAACCATGTATTTTCTAAATGGCTAATATACCCTTGTTTAATTAACACTAAAAAATCTGATTAGGTTAATTAATTTTTTTTTGATTAATTAATTGAGTAGATTAAAACTTATGAATTTAAGTTATGAAATTTTGTTTTTGATTGAACTTATGTGGGAAAAAATTTGATGAAAACATTTTGTTTTGAGAATTTGTTTTTCAACGGAATTGAAAGCATACTACCCAAACACTTCTAAAAGGGGGATTGCAAAGCTGTTGCATGAAATCATACTCAAAATTAAAGAAGAAATCACACTTTCAGTTATGAAAATATGAAAAGTCAGCAGGGTCGACGAATGAAGACGATGCCGACGTGTTTGGCCGGCAAGGTCGACGAATGAAGACGATGCCGACTTTATTATTTTTGACACAGTAGTCGGCAGGGTCGAGGAATGAAGACGATGCCGACGTGTTTGGCCGGCAAGGTCGGCGAATGAAGACGATGCCGACTTTATTATTTCTAACACAGTAGTCGGCAGGGTCATATTCAAATACCATGACGGCTTATAACAAAACGGAACACAGGAAATACAAATGATTTTCCAAATAATTAGTCAGCAGGGTCTATAATCCATACAGTGCCGACTAATACGCAGCCGGTAGGGTGGTATTCAAATACCATGCCGACTTTATAACTGTATGGACTCATGAAACACAAACATTTTCAAAGCATTAATCGGCGGGGTAAAAAAATTTCAAAACCAACGACTATTAAAAACACATTTAGTCGGCATGGTATTAAGGTTGAATATCGTGCCAACCCTGTAAATGGAATTTCCAGATATGAAAAGTCGGCATGTTATTATTCAACCTAAGAAGACAACGACTACATCTAAACATGAAAAGTCGGCAAGGTCGTGGAACAAACACCTTGCTGGCGTCGCAACTGCAGATTCACAAATTCGATTTTTCTAACCTAATTTGACATGCAAACATAAAATTAAAGTATAAGATAGAGTTTTAAAGAATTAATCAACAATGAAAAATTATAATTGAAGATTTTTTTTTCATTTGAAAACAATAAAATATAGAGAAGAAGAAAGGAATTGGTCATTAGATTGATGAAGAAGAAGTAGGAAAAGAATAAGGATTGGATCTAAAACCAAAAAGAGATAGTTTTAGTTATAATTAAGGGAAGGGTAATTAGGTAACTTCATACACATTAGACACCCCTTAACCTACTATTATGGTTGGGAACAAAATGGTTATACCTCAATTAATCTAGGTATACGCCAATTTGGCCAGGATTTTAAACCCTTAAATGATGTATTTTTATTTCTAAAACCATCAATAAACTTGTAGTCTTTAATTTTAAAACAAATTCATTGGATTATCCGCATTCAATCCGTCAATCCGTGCATCCATTTGATACAAATCCGTTGGATGCTAGATCGAATGCGGATGCTGAATTTGAAATCCGTAATGAATTGGATTGGATGCGGATGAGATGAAAACCGGTCCATACGGGCCCACGCTCACCCCTAGCATTTATAGCTTTCCCTCGATTGGCATTTTACTTCATAAAAATTTTGATAGTAATAATAATTCAATAATCACAATAATAATAATATTTTGATTTTCCATCTTTGAGTTTCTTTGACTCCTTTTCCAATAATATTAATAATAATAATTTGTGATCATTTTTACAACAATAATTGGGTTTTGTTTTGAGAACAGGTGATTTGATTGGCTGGATAAGGTTCGAGCCGACGCATTTAATATTTTTGTATTACAATTTTATGAGTTTATTATTTTATATTATGTTTGATGTTCAAAACTCCTAAAATCCCAATTCTAAAGTAGAGGCCAATTTTTGTATTGGTCAGACTAGGTGCCTCACACCTTCCTAGCCCCTGTTTTGACTCCCGGACCTATTCTCTGAAAACTAGACCAGTGTTATATTGGGTCCAACTCCACAAGTTGGGTGGCGGCTCCGTATTAATAATTTTCCACGTGTACTTCCATTTTAGATATTTAGAGATCTTAACCGGTTTCGTCATGCGGATTTCGACGGTATCTACACCCTGGTGGGAAATTAAATTGTATTTCTATTCAATTTTCGATTATGGATTTGATTAACTAACGATGTGGGTATCATTGATTATCAAATTGATCATTCCATGGTCCTTCTCTTATGATATAAGGACATTCAAGTTTGCTTGAGGATTGACTATTTCAGATCTAGTGATTCAAAATCTGAAGACAGAAGTAGTGATCACCCGACGTTAACACACTCCCTTCGGTGTGTGATTAATTATTAGTAGGAATTAAGTTGTTTGTGTAGGGGATACTTTGATAATTGAAGAACGAAGACTAGCAGATTTTTTATTTTTGGTATTCTGATCTTTGTGATACTTTGTGCACACTTGATTCTCTGGGATCTAACAAGCATTTTATTTTGATAGATGATTGTTCTTCATCCTTGAACAAAAGTGCACACTTGATTCTCTGAGTAGCTCTAACAAGCATTTTATTTTGATAGATGCCGACTTAATTGTGAAAAGATCGAGATAAACTTTAAGTTAGTTGTTCTTCCTTCTTTCTTGTTGGATAATTGCTTGATTGGAGCTTGCTGACTGATCACTTCATCCTTGAACAAAAGAATTTATATATTGAATAAACACAAGATCGTTTATACTCAACTTGTTACTGACCATTGCCGGGTTTAGGAGGCATACAGTGAGGTGATTAGATTGTTGCCCACACACACACAAGAAAAAAAGAAAAAATAAACTTAATGCATCATAGATTCAATACTTACCCTAACGATACAATTGAACCTGTTATATGACAGCAATCAAAAACTTTAAGTATGACTCCATGCTCCATGGAAGAAATATGAGGAGTAGTAATGTACTTTACTATTCTTTCTTGGGCTTGGATCTTCAGTTATCATTGGAGTCCACAAGCCCTTAATGCTCATTCATTAAATAATGCATTTTCGTGCTGAATAAAATCTGTATTTTATACCAAAAACAGTTGATGCATACATCACTCTCTATATCACTCTCTTTATATCATTTTCATAAAGTCAGCTCTATTTCTTGTCGTTATGTAGCCTTCTGTCAAGGAAGATTTGCCATTGGGTAGTAATGGCCCATGTTAGTCACATTAAATTAGGAATTTTAAAACTTAACTATCTGTAATTAATCTTATCCTACATTCTTAATGTTGTCATTATTATTGAATCAGTCATCACATAGCATCTCATATTAAACTAAACTTATTTGATTACTTGTAACTTTTAAAGGCTTTTGTTAACTCGTATACCCGTATACATGTTAAGGTTTAATAAAGAATTATTTTATGTCTTTGGAAATTGGGTTTTTTTGTCTTATTCTACTAGAAATTGGTTTTTGTTGCACTAAAAACAACAAATTTTGTTCCCAATGCAAAGAATTGTTGTTTTCAATGCAATAAAACAAACAAATCTTGTTTCCAATGCAAAAATTTGTTGTTTTAATAAACCTTAACATGTATACGGGTATACAAGATAAGAGGACCCACTTTTAAAGTCATAAAGGTATTTGAAATGAGATTCTGTAAACTCCAATCCACGGTGGTTGAGTAAAAACCCGACCAACAGGTAACTTTTGACACCGACTTCGGTCAAGCTTTATCGAGAAAGTTAAAAAAGTAAAAAACAAATAATGACTTTCCATTACAATTGTTGAAATTTTTATCCAAATATGATGAACTGTTCAAAGGATGGTTGTGCGGACTTAAAATGTAAGATATTACGCGTTAATCTTGGATTATTCGTATAACCAGATTATACAGTATACTTGTGAGTTAAGATGGGCAAATCTTATAAATTATAATTAAAGATTCTCTAGGAAATGTTTAATTTGTTTAAAGATAATCAAGGTTAACATGTTTGAGGCCGACTGTACATTTTGGGCGGCAGAATTAAAAAACTAACACCTTCTTGTCCCATCTTTTTGGTAAATTATTTTCACTTAGATGGATGGATATTTCCACCCATTTGGTACTTGCTTCCTGTAAAAATAGAGATGAAATTTAGCTCACAATTTGATTCAAGCTGACAATGAACCAACGGCCTTCACAATTTGATCCAAGAAGAAAGCTGCTGCAGGCAACAAAGTTCCATTCCAAAGGCCTTCAGATGGATATCATGTCACTGCAGTGTTCACTGAGGAGGTTGGCAGCCATTCTGAGAAGGGTGAAAGTTCCAATCAGAGGAGAGGTAAAAGAGTTAGAGAAAATGTGTCGAGGGCCATGAATTTCGACAATCCAATTTATATGGATGCTGACAGTCAAGCTGAGAATAGTGTGTACCAGAATATTCAAGATTTTCAAGAATTGAACCATGAAGTTGGAGGGGACTGGGACCATCATTTCAATGCTATTACTGAGTACCATCAAGAAGGGCAAGAAGATCAGGTAACCATTCTATCTTTATATCATTTAACTCTGCAAGCCCAAGTTTAACATCAATTCCATGCGTTAACGGTTTTATGGAACATCAATTCCATGCGTTAACTGTTACCACCTCCTCCCATTTACTCACCCATTTTTCCATTCCTTAATGAGACCAGAGTACGTTTCACTTCGACTGGTATAAATAGGTCTTACATATTTCCACCGAACAACAAGTTCAGTCAGGAGCATACACCACTCAGAAAACATTTGCTAGCTTTTCATCTGTTAGCTTCCCACTTTCTGATACAAGTCGTAACACAACTATTCTGGTCTCATCACTTTCCTTGCTTCCCTCCCCAAAACCAACCCATTCTCCTCCACTTTGTGACCGAAGCAAGTATGGAACGACCATTTCTTGGTTTAGGCCGGACTTGTACAGATTGATCTCTCGAATCTAAAGTACTCCCTTGCAGTACATTGTTTAGGGTTTAAATTCGTTTCTCACCCACACACCGAAATTACCGAAATCAACAGAAACCATTTTCACCCTCAAACAGGTAGATACATGAATCCATCTATTTTTTTCCTTCTTATCAAGGACTTTGTTACGTATGCATGACATGTAATGAACAATACCACACAACTCGGCCTAAACCATAGTTGATCAATTTTACGTCTCGAGTTAGACCAAGAATTGATACAATCTTGACAAGTAGAAGAGTTGTTCTTAACATCGTCAATGTGAAAAGTTAAAATGGTTTTATATTCGAGTGCTTCAAAAATAAAAAAAACATGTGAATTAAAACACTTCATGCATTATCTTGTTGCTCTCTTGAATTCCGTTCATTCTCCTTTGCTTCAACACTTCATGCATTATCAATGAGAATCAGACCTACAACGAATCTCAAGTGTCAATATGAATAAAAAAAGTTATATTATTTTTTATGTTCACCAAAACGAGGATTAGTTTTCCGCCATTGGTATTAGTGATATGCAAATTCTCAGTACAAACTTTGTATTAGGTTATATTATCTTCCTTCATATTCATGAAGAAGTTAATAACTTTAATATGGTAGATACATGAATCCATCTATTTTTTTCCTTCTTATCAAGGACTTTGTTACGTCTGCATGATATGTAATGAACAATACCACACAACTCGGCCTAACCCATAGTTGATCAATTTTGCGTCTTGAGTTAGACCAAGAATTGATACAATCTTGACAAGTAGAAGAGTTGTTCTTAACATCGTCAATGTGAAAAAGTTAAAATAGTTTTATATTCGAGTGCTTCAAAAATAAAAAAACATGCGAATTAAGATATTTCAGCATGTTTGTCACAAATAAGACAAGTTGTTTCCACTCACAAAAACAAATTGTTGCTGCTCATATACTATTAGATAGTAATGAGAGAATAAATTTCCAAATCTAACATTTTTACAAAAATAAAAATTTAGATTTCCATAAAAAATCAACTTATTATTTTATTTTTTTGAAGCCCAAATCAACTTATTATGGTTTCATTGAATATCATAAACTATTTTATACAAAATTCATAAAATCAAAATCATAAATCATTTTGACAAATAAAAATGAACCTTCATGGAATCAAAATCATAAATAAATTTGACAAATAAAAATATATTTTTTTAGCACCTGAAAATTAAATTTTACGAGTGGAGCATGAAACAGAAAAATAGTTTTTTGTTTTTGTTTTGAAGCATGAAGATAAATGACCGTTAGTCGATTGTGGAATCATTTTAAGAAATTGAGGTGAATCGGGTGAGTTGAGCTCTGCAAATCGAGCGACTAACTCGGAGATTTTTCTTCATCCCAAATTTCGATTTCTGTAATTCATCTTCATTAATTCAGGTGAATTCTTACTTCTTCTAATGATTTGTGTTTTAATTCTGGATGCTTCTTCTAGTTTTCTTCGTTAAATCTTAGTCATTAATACTTTAGATTAATGTCTCGATGGAATCTATTTTTGGATCTGGTATTTTTAGTTCTTCTCTTAAATCTGGTGATAAACATGAAGATCATATCAATGAACCTGAAGTTTGTATCTCGGATGAAGATATAGAAGATTGTTTAAATGAATAGAAATTTAGCCTCATTGGTCGACTGGATTTTTCAAAATTATCCATAGAAACTGCTGAGAAATCTCTTAAAGCACAATGGAATCTTAAAGGCGAGTGTCAATGTATCCCACTAGGTAAAGGTTTTTTTGCTATTAAACTAGATAATAAGGATGATAAGCATCTAGTATGGTTTGGTTATTGGGAAGTAGAATCTTAGAGTGTTAAACTCAGGAATTGGGAACCAAATTTCAAGCCATCTGAACAAAAAATATCAACAACATTTGTGTGGTTTCATCTGCCTGGCCTGAGTATTGAATACTGGAAGGAAAAGATAATGATGGATATTGGTAAAGCTCTAGGAAGACCTGTGAAGGTGGATGATATTACACTACAAATGAAAATTGGTTATTATGCAAGTGTATTAATTGAAGTTGATCTGAATAAAATCAATTCCTGAGAAAGTTTGGGTCAAAACAAATATGGAGGTTTTTCTCAGAGAATTCAGATACCAAAAGTCCCTAAATTCTGTATCCACTGTAAGGTCATTGGGCATTATACTTCAGAATGTAGAATCAAAAGAAAAGAAGATGCACAGAAGAATGGATCAAATGTACCAGGTGACAATGCTCAAAAGAATGGATCTACTGCACCAGGTAACAATGAAGGAAGTAGATATAGAAAAAAAGAATAAAATAAGGAAGATAATTCAATTCCAATTGGATTTGATATATGCTTTCCAGAAAAACAAGGCACAATGTTAGCAGAAGTTTTAATGCCTCCAACATTAGTTCAAGATCATTTGGAAGAGGGAGAAATTTCTTCTGGTAGAAATGAAGTACTTAAGGAGATGGAACCTAATCTTGATCTTGTCAAGGAGATGGAGCCTAACATTGATCTTGAAAAAGACTTTCCACCACTTGAAGTAAGTAAATTGCTGGAGATTGCATCATCCTCTAGCAGCACTGAAGTTAAAATTTTACCAGCAGTGAAAGAAGTCATTTTAGAAGTTGTTAAAAAGCCAGATTTTCCTAAGGTTACAACCAGAAAGCAAGCTGCAAAAAAAAGTTAACTATGGGAAGAAGAGCCCTCATCTTCAAAAATATTTTTCTAAATGAGAGTCCTCTATTGGAATGTCAGAGGCTTGAGAAGAAATAAAGCCAAAGACAAACTGCAGAGGTTAGTTAAAAATTTTAGTCCTTCTTTAGTTTGGATAGTTGAACCAAAAGTTAAAGTAAACTCAAAATATGCAGAATGATGAGATTGATTGGAATGCAATGCACACTAATTCATAATAGTACTAATGAGAAAAAAAGGCAACATCTGGTTGTGTTGGAATGCCTCTATAGCAGATCCTAAAGTTATCTCTATAACAAGAAAAGCCATCACTGTGGATGTTGGGGGAGTCTTAATCATTGGAGTTCATGGAGCTAATCTAACAATAGATAGAAGGGAGTTGTGGCAAGAGTTGATATTAATCAGTTCTTATAATCTTCCTTGGTTGGTGATAGGAGACTTTAATGTTGTCTTATGTATGGATGAGAAGAAAGGAGGAAGAAATCCATTAAGAGAAGCCATATTGGACTTCAATAATTGTCTCAATTCATGTGAATTAATCTCAGCTCCTAGAACAGGCATTAAATTCTCTTGGTGCAACAACACAGTGGGAGTAAAGAGAATACTGTGCAACTTAGATAGAGAAGTGTATAATTATAAGTGGTTGGACCTATACCCAAACTGGGAATGTAATGTTGGTACCAGAGATATCTCATATCATGGGCCTCTAACTGGAGCAAATAAATCATTTCCCAAGCCTCAGAATGCTCCATTTAAGGCTTTTAAGGTATGGTCTACTCATGAGACATTTATGAAAGTAATTGAGAATGAATGGAAGAGAGAAGTTATTGGTACTCCTATTTTTGTTTACATGAAGAAACTGAAGAATCTGAAGACAATTCTTAAAAGATGGAACTGGGAAATATTTGGAGATCTAAATTCTAAATTGGTACAAGCTGAAGCAAAAGTATTATCTGCAACCTTATTATCTGACACTAATCCTGAAGACATTCAATGGTTGAATAAACTGGTGACAACTAGAGGAGAAAAAGAAGTAATATCTACTCAACAAAAAGAACTTCTACATCAAAAATCCAGGAATAAATGGTTGAAAGAAGGAGCTGCCAACACAAAATTCTTTCACACAAGTATCAAGATAAGAAATGCTCATAATACTATTTCTGAAATTGAGAATGAACAAGGTTCATTGGTTGCAACTCAACAAGAAATTTCTGATGTTTTAGTTAAACACTTTGAAGAAAAATTTAAACACACTGAAGTACAAATGTCAGATAATATGTTACAAGTTGTTTCTGAAGTTTTGAGTAATGGAGACAAGTATATACTAGACTCAGTTCCTTGTGCAGAAGAAATAAAACTAGTCGTTCATGAATTGGACCCTGATAGCTCACCAGGACCAGATGGTTTGGTGGATGGTTTTATAGAAAATGCTGGTCCATAATTGGAAATGATGTCATCAAAGCCATACAATACTATTGGAAGAGAAGTTATATTCCTAATGGGCTAAATTCAAATTTCTTGGTCTTGATATTTAAGGTGCAGAATGCTAAGAAGCCACATCAGTTCAGACCAATTGGCTTGGCCAACTTCTTCTTTAAAAATCTTACTAAAATTCTAGCCATGAGGATTAGTAGTATGCTGAGTAAGATTATTTCTCCCCAGCAAGGTGCTTTTATCAAAGGTAAATCAATTCAAGAACAGATAGTACTTGCTTCAGAAATGGTGAATGAATTGGATACACCTAGAAGAGGAGGAAATGTGGCAATGAAGATTGACATCACTCAAGTTTCTGATTCTATCAGCTGGGAATTCTTATTTGAAGTCCTACAGAGATTGGGGTTCTCTGCTAACTTCATTAAATGGTTAAATACTCTGTTCTCATCTGCAAGAATTTCAATAATGATTAATGGGGGGCCAGCAAGTTATTTCTCAACAAGTAGAGGGCTCAAACAAGGAGACCCACTCTCTTCAATTCTATTTATCATTGCTGAAGATGTGTTAAGCAAAGCTTTAATCAAAATGGTGGAGAACATGAAGCTTATTCCAATGGTGAATAAAGATGGAATTTTCCCTACACACATATTTTTTGCAAATGATATGTTCTTGTTCTGTAATGGAGACAAGAGAAATGTTAGGAGATTAATGCAGACTTTAAAAGAATATCAAGCAGCTTCTAGTCAAGTAATAAGCTCAGTTAAGAGCAAATGATTTGTTGGAGGAACTTCTTCTTCAAGAAAAGAAGATATAGCAGAAGAATGTCAAATGCAGTTATCTGTCTTCCCTGATAAATATCTAGGAGTAATGCTATTCACAGGAAGAGTCAAATCTTGTCATGTATGGAGTGTGGTTAAACAAATTCAGCACTATCTAGCAGGATGGAAAGGTAAAATGCTAGCATTCCAAGAAAGACTTACATTAATCAAGACTGTTTTATGCAGCATACCTGTGTACAATATGTCAATTTACAAATGGCCAAGAAGTGTGTTAAAAGAATGTGAAAGAATCATTAGAAACTTTCTATGGTCAGGTGACCCAAATGTGAGAAAGAAAATTACTTTGAAATGGGACAAAGTTTGTTCTCCTTTGGAAGAAGGTGGGCTGGGCATAATAAAACTAGACATCATCAACAAAGCACTATTAATGAAGTCAGCTTGGAAAGTGCAACAGGGAGAAGAGGAATGGGCATTGTTCTTTCAATCAAAATTCAAGAAGAAAAATGGAGAATGAATAACATACTATAGGAAATCTTCCATTTGGCCAGGTATAAAGAGTGCTATGAATGATGTAAAGGAAAACACTAGATGTCTAGTTGGTGATGGACATAGTATAGATGTATGGGAAGATGCTTGAAAGACAAGCCATTAGGCACATTATACCCAGGAAATGAATTCATTCAGCAACATAAACATAAAGGTTAGTTCACTCTTGTTCAATGGAACTTGGCACATTCCAGCTGAATTCTTAAATTTCTTTGCAACCAATGAGCTACCTGTTATAGATGGACATAAAGACAAAAGAATATGGAGTGGGTCTATCACTGGTAACTTTAGTGTTTCTTCTGCAATACAATGCATAAGGGAAAATTTTCCAATTAGAAATATCTTTAAGATAATATGGAAAGCATGTGTACATCCCACAATTAAAATCTCAATATGGAAAATATCTAGACATATATGTGCAACTGATGACAGAATGAAGATGCTCCATGTGTAAATATGCAGAGGAAACATTGGAACATCTGCTATGGTTCTGCGACTTCAGTCTTAACTTATGGCTCTGGATTAGTAACATTTTTAAATTCAAGAATCCAAGTTCAGTACAAGATATTCTGGAGTTAGCAAAACACAAAAGTTCAGTAATCCAAGAACTCTGGATAGCTGCTGCTTTCATTACATTGAGAGAGAGATGGTTTTACAGGAATAACTTGGTTTTTGAAGAAGAAATTGAAAATCTTACTGGAGAATGTGAATTCAGACTGAAAGGATACATGAGAAATGATGATTATGATCTTCAAATCCTGAGCTTCTTTGATATAAAATATAGAAAAACATATAATCTTAGGGTGATGGAACTACACTTCAACCTACCAGCTAAACCAAAAATCTTAATTTGCTGTGATGGAGCCTCCAAAGGTAACCCAGGAATGGCAGGATATGGATTTGTTGCAAGACAGGGTATGGATTTTATTATTTCAGTAGCAGGCGGGCTGGGGATTGCAACTAATTTCTTTGCTGAAGTAATGGCCATAATATGTGCTGAAGAATGGGCGATATAGAACAACTTTATTCAAGTATGCTTCAGGTCTGACTCAAAAGCTGTTGTGCTTGCTTTCAAAAATAGGAAATTACCATGGTTTGCTATTGTCAGATGGAATAAGATTAGCTCTGCATTAAATGAGTATGACATATAACATAGCTACAGGGAAATCAACACTAGTGCTGACAAGATGGCAAAAGAAGAAGTGGGCTTAATAAAAATAGTGTAAACATTTACACTGAAAGTAATAATATTCCTCTAGAATCACCCTTTAAAACCTATTATAGATTTTATTAGGTGCCTTTAGGTAGTTACAATCATTTTGCTTTAGATTTTGTATTGCCTTTATGGCTCCTTCTTGTATTGATTCAGTTCTGATAATAGTAAAAAAATCACAATTTTGATTGAGCAAAAAAAGAAGCATGAAGATAAATAAAACAGACCTAAATTTTACACGTGGGTATCTGGTACCCAGAGAGTCATTTAAAATAATTTGGTTAATAAAAGATGGAGTTGCATGGTCCCAGATTGTTGTTGAAAGATTTCTCGCTTGGCTTCCATCTGCTGCATAATTTGCTAGACCGTCGGCTGCTTGATTCCCTTCTCTATAGTTGTGATGTATATCGTATTCTTTGTTTAATTTCGTCAACCATTCTAGAGATATACCAAGGAGCTTTAGCTGACGATTTTATGAAGCGCATGAGATTTACTGAATCAGTCCCAAATTGAACTTTTATCCATTGTCTCTCCATTGTTGTCCTGGTTACAATTAATGTTGCCCACGTTTCGGCCATTAGCGCAGTAGTTATTCCTAAAGGTTGAGCATAAGCTATCAGCGTACACACGTTTGAATCCCTGCAAATGAAACCTGCTCCTGCCATTCCTGGGTGATCCCTAACACCATCATCAGTGTTGATTTTTATCCAATCTGATTCTAGTTTGGACCATCCTATTGATATAATTATTGTTGATCTAATATTGGTTGATGCAATTCTGGAGGGTGATTCTCCAGGGAGAAGTGGGTGGTATCCTTTTTGCCCATTCAAATTCTTGTTGTTGTGTCAAATATCTTCACATTATGTCTTTTGAAGGAGTATGGCATTGTTTGAAAATGAGATCATTTCTGGTTGTCCAAATATTCCATAATAGGAAACAATATGTCGTGATTGAAGATTGAGGGACAAATTCTTGGAGAATTTGTGAAATGGTTGTTTGAGGAGTTAATGTGGATGGGGAGTTGCGAATGGTGGGTTGGTTTGATGAAAGGTGATTGAAGAGGTTGTTCCAGGTGGTTACTGAAACTGGACAACAGATAAGCAAGTGTTCGGCTAATTCGGGTTCGGCATTGCACCGAGGGAATATGTTGGAGTTTGTGAGGTTGATGCGATGTAAGATAGACAAGGTTGGAAGACCTTCTTTAATAGCTTTCCACAAGAAAAGCTGTATTTTTGGTGGACATGGTAAGGTCCACAGAAACTTGGTGACTGGGGGAGGGTGTTAATTTGCGATTGGTTATTCTGTTGGATTAGACACTTGTATCCGGACGCAGTGGTGTAATTTCCAGATTTCGAGTGCGGCCAGATGATTCTGTCTGTAGGCCTATCTAGAGGAAGGTGGATGTTTATGATGTGCTGGACCTCATCAGATTGTAGGTTATTTAGCTGCTCGTGATTCCAATTATGAGTAAGTGGGTCAATGAGATCCGCCACAGTTTGGATAGGGTAGCATTGAATAGGATCTAGGTTTTGAACTTGAGGTATTCGTTTCCAATACGATGAAATATGAGTTATTGAAAGGTAGGAATCAGTGAGGCCATTTGTTTCCATTGCGGGCTGGAGAAAGTAGGTATGGGTGTTGTTCCTTGGAATATCGGTTGATGTTTGAGATATTTTTCATTGTATAGGTGGGTACAAATGGCGTTTGGGTTGGCGTGAATGTTCCAAATACGTTTCATGAGTAAGGTTTTGTTGTGATGGCTACTTTTCCTTATGCCTAAACCTCTTTTGGTGATCGGTGTGTTTAGTTTGTCCCATCCTAAAGGGTGAATTTTACGAATCGAAAATAGTAGTTAGTTGGGTGTAAATATGATTTTTAAAATTCCCACTTGTAATACACATGGATAAGTATAGAAGGCACCCTCAGAAGTCCGCATAATGAGCCGTCGGTCTGCCAACTGTATTAAAGTTTTGTTCAAAATAAAAAACTATATTAAAGTCGTATTCTCCCAAATATGAAAATGTTTTTGAAGTCAAAATGGGTGACATTGACAGTCATAAATGTATAAAAAAACACGACCCATAAACCAGAAGAACAAAAAACCTGGTCTATATATCCTTCAGATATACAGAAATAACAGCCAAAGAACCTATATATAAAAAGAAAAATTCCAAATAGAATTTAATGAGAACCTGCTTTGATGAGTCTCTATCTTAGCTTTCTTCTTCTTCTTCAAATCCAACATCTTACCTTTACAGCAACAGCAACGTAGCTAGAGCTTTCATGGAAGGAATTCATCCGGCAACCGAACCACATCAACCAGGAGGAGAGAAATCGATTCCATTCGGCAACGATGATATCAGTAAAACCCATCAAGATCATATTAATGGACAGGTAAGCATTATTTAGTTCATAGTCATTAACATGAAATCTATTTTCATACATTTGTTTGAAGAATTCATCATAAAATGTTTCTTGATTATAAGCTAAATAGATTATTTCAACGTAGGGTACTGATCAGAATCTGAACACAACGCTGGTAAACAATGGTTCCTTGGACTTTCGAGGAAGAAGAGCTGATAAACTAAAAACCGGAGGATGGAAGTCCACGCCATTTATCGTAGGTACGTTACATAAAAGTTGACGTTATGAATACAATTTGAAAATTTGAAGAAAAAAAAACTCCATATAAAATGTTTACAGACAAACTGGTATTTTGAAATAACGCAGTGAACGAGGCAGCTGAGAGATTGGCGTTTTACGCGATTGCGGTAAACATAGGAACTTATTTGGTTCAACAGATGCATCAAGCATTGCCGGATGCTGCTGCTCACGTTAACAACTGGGTTGGATTAGCTTTCGGTTCAACGCTTTTCGGTGCATTCATTGCTGATGCTTATTTGGGCCGGTTTCTTAACATTTTCGTCTTCTCTTGCATATACGCAGTGGTAAGCATTATTTATTATTTTAGTTTTAGTTTTTTAAATTCGAAATATATAAAGAAGTGCAGAAGAAACAAGAAAAATGACGAAGGAGTAGGACAGCAATAGGAACTTGTACAAAATTCAAATGTTCGCATAGGGGATACCTTATCCTTGGAATTGGAACTTTAGTTTGAGGGCCACCCAGTTCTAGTTAAAGGCCACTTGGCTAATGAGATCCAGTTGGTATGTATGTTTAGGATTAGTCTAAGAATTAGGGGAAGAGGATATGGTTGCCATTGGGTGTTCTATTTACTAAATTATCGTTTGTGAAAGAGAACTAATTTTCGTGTTAGGGCAGAATCCACATCACTTTCACAGTTGTACTTCTGTACACTTCCTTTCACTTTCACACTTACAGCTGACTTTTTTTAGTTCATTTCTTTTTTTTCCACTCTTTGCCCGTCGGGGAATCGACAAAGTGCTTTATTTGGTTGAAACTTGAAAATGTAATCGTCCGCTATTTTGATTTCGATAACTTGGATTTTAGCAAATCTCCAGACAAAAGAAAGGATGGGTTCCAAACAAGGTTTTTTTTCTTCTGGGCGAACATATCAATCCCAAGTTCCAACGGTAGTTTGGACTGTTTCAAAAATAAACATGTTTTTCTACCCCTACCGCAATTTGTCCAGCAGTTTCTCCCGAGAGGGGATCTGATGGACAATTGATAAAAGCGCTCTCAACATTGGGCTATGGAGCGGTGGAAGAGGGTCCCTGATTTCTCTCAGTCGGGAGATTTTGCCGGATAAGCCACTCAGAACGTTTAGCATTTCCGGAAAAAAAAAAAAAACAAAGAAAAAAAACATAGCCATCCAACCGCCTCTGATCGCCTTTGCAAAATTTAAAATTCTTTTAAAATATCTGAATAACCAATACAAACAAAAAGAAAAAGAGAAAGTTGGTCACCTGAGTTTACTTCAATATGTCCATTTTTGGACTAGAACAGATTTTTTTTTTCTTTTTCTTTTTTTCTAAGTTTTATAACAGGTAACTAAAATTGAGTCACCCACAAATTATGGTTTGCCGATTGGGAACTTAGGTCCATGATTTTCCTTTGGTTGTAGTGTATATTGTTGACGCATTAATACACTGGGCTTTAGAATACTTATGTTAAGATATCTCATGTACTACAGGGAATGGTTCTATTGACAGTCTCATCAACGCTAGGTAGTCTCAGGCCTCCACCTTGTGTTCTTAACAGTCCAGACTGTGAGCAAGCAACTAAAGGCCAAACAGCCTTCTTGTACTGTGCATTAGCCTTAATCGGACTCGGAACTGGTGGGATCAAGCCGTGTGTATCGTCATTTGGAGCTGATCAGTTCGACGAGAGCGACAAAAATGAAGTTAACGGGAAGTACTCATTTTTCAACTGGTTCTTCTTTGCAATCAACATTGGTGCACTTACTGGTATTACACTAGTTTCTTATATACAATCTGAGAAAGGTGGTGGATGGGGTTTTGGCATTGCAACGGGTGCAATTATGTGTTCGATTCTTATCTTTGTCACTGGCATACCTTTTTACCGGTATCAGAAACCAATGGGTAGTGCATTCACTAGGTTTTTTCAAGTTGGTGTAGCTTCATTGAAGAATCATTTTAAAGGTATTAAGGTTCAGCGTGATACGGTTCTATTTGAAGTCAAGACTAATAAATCTGACATATTAGGTGCTAGAAAACTCGCAAGTACATCTCAATACAGGTTCCTGGACAAGGCAGCTGTTATAACTAACCAAGAAGCTGATACTACTAACCGCTGGAATCTATGCACTGTCACTCAAGTTGAAGAATTCAAATCCTTTATCAGGGTTCTACCAATTTGGGCATCCACCATAGTTCTTGCCATCCCATACGCTCAACTTTCCACATTTTTCATTAGTCAAGCTAGTATCATGGATCGAAGACTTGGCCCCCATTTTGTCATCCCTATTGGTTCCGTAGCGGTTTTCAGTGTTCTCAATGCTCTGATCCTCGTGCCTATTTACGAAAAATTTATTGTTCCTTTCCTACGCCGTAGAACAGGACATATACGCGGAATAACTTCTTTACAACGAATGGGCGTTGGGCTATTCATTTCAATCTTCTCCATGATTGCTGCAGCCGTTATTGAGAAAAGAAGAAGAGATCATTATTCGACGCCAATGTCCATGAGCGTGTTTTGGTTGGTGCCACAATTCATGCTCATGAGCAGTGCTGAAGTGTTTACATATGTTGGTCAACTGGAGTTCTTTTACGATGAAGCTACTGACGGGACTCGAAGTCTTAGTAGTGCAATGTTTTTGAGTGAGATTGGAATTGGAGGCTGGTTGAGCACTGCACTTATTAAAATTATAGGAAGAACTACAGGGAGTGGTAATAATGATGGATGGTTGAGAAAGAAATTGAACGATAGCCGGCTAGATTATTTTTACTGGTTATTAATGGTGATTAGTATCGTCAATTTCTTTATCTTCTTGTGGGTTGCTTCACGCTATAAGGGTAAAAATGATGCTGGTAATACCGTGAATATAAGAGACGAAACTATTGTTGGCACATCACAAGAACAGGATGAGAACAGGATCAATAGACTGTAATGTTAAATTGGAATTTGTATAACACGTATTCTTCTTTTTTACATTTGCGCTTGTTGGTTCAAGGTTACATAGATTGTACATGGGATCGATTTCTGATTTGCTGGCACATTAACATGCCCACTGCATTTTTTTGGCTAGCTACATATTCTTTAGCCCATGTTAATTTAAAGGGGAGTTTTGGCGAATGGGAGTGTCACCACTAATCATCATCACAAATACAAGTGATTATAAATTTATTATTGTCTGACAAAGTATCTCTATCTGTAAAAACTCATTTATATGAAAAAGAGTAAAGGGTATAAGAAAAGGTAATTTTTATCTTCCAGATCCGTTGCGTGTGATAATACTGCCAACCCATTAACAAATTTGATGTAATTAGAATCCCACTAATTTATCTTTATCATCAGAAGAAAAAAAGTTCTCTTTTCCTTTCTGGTGTAAAAAAACAAAAGAGAGAATGCACTTTCTTGTTCCAAACATAGTGCCGGTAATCATAGAGCTTAACAGTAGTACAGTGCACACTAGTATGACTGACACTCTTAAATTCTTGCAAAGCAAATTAAATGCGACATTGATTCATAAAGTTCAAACCTTACTACACGCATTACGTTTTCTAATCTTAGCAAAATAAAAACTAAGTACTAGTTTAATTATGACTAGTAACTAAATCAAACATATTAAGTAATACAAGAAATCACGAGATTATGCAAGTTTTTTCTCACACTTCGGTGATAGATGGAGGGAGCAATGGCTGAGCGAGGGACGAAGACTTGATATGGCTGCTTGCTCGGTTGTTGTTGTTGTTGCCGTGGTGCTCTGGACCTGATGATGGAATTAGAGCATTTTGAGAAGCCTTGAATTTAATCTCTTCGCTTTTCCCCCATAGAACTAAATATAATCCAACTATGATGAATACCGCACCAATTATCCTGCACATAAAATATCACGTTAGAATCTTCTATTTTGCTTTTTCTTTAACAAAGTTAAAGATGACAATGTCCGCACAGTGGGTGTCTAACATACCCTCCCAAGTAGAATTCCTCGCCTAAAGCAAGTGAAGCCATGATAGCAACCACTAAGGTTTGTACTGGTTGATAGACAGCAACAAATACTGGACCTCCCCTGTCAATGCACCAGATTTGTACTGCAAATGCAATACCAGATGCCACGAATCCCTACACCGACGGAAGTTGTAAATATTAGTGGCCAGCCGAAATAATTATATGATCAGTGACTTAACCGGCACGGAGATTTTAACACTTACAGCGTAGAAAACACTGAACAACTCAGCACCAGAGTGAATCAACCAAGCTTGTGACTCTCTTTCGACAACAGCAGCAATAGCTAAGAACTGAAGAACACCAAAGAAACAAGTGTACGAAGTAACAGAAAGACGGGCCGGGTATTTCTTAAGAACAGGAGCTTGAAGTACAAGCCATCCTGACCATGATAAACAATGACCAATCAAGTAAATACATCCTAATGTCCAGTTCTTGCCACTTGCATCTCCAAGATTTTGAAATACAACAGGCAGTACTGTTTGTCGAAGTGTTGGTGGAGATGGACTGAATATTGCAGGTCCTTTGTATAGTGTTATCACTGAAGCTCCTACTACACATGATAGTGTTCCCAATACTTTTGCTACTCCGTCCTTCCTACTTAATCTCACTTGTTCAATCCTGTAAAAAAAAAAATTGAAAATGAAAACAAATTTCAATATTTGGTCATTTTAAGAAGTCTTCATATTTTATTAGATTGAATAAAATGAGAGATTAATTTTGCCTGAGTGCAACAGCCATGAGGAAAGTTAAAGCTGGAACAGAGTTCTGAATGGCAGAAGCGAATGTGGGTGAGGTGTTGTCTAGACCCAATAAGTAGAAACCTTGATTTGCTGTGATACTGTAACCAAGACAAGAAAAACATATTGCTTAATAAATTTCCAACATATTTTTGTTTGTATGGATTGTGATGGCGATGATTATTACCCGATAAGCGCGAGGAAAAAGAACTGAACAAGAAATGACAGAGTCATAGTAGGCCTCTCCTTCCTATACAAAATTTATAAAACAGAGGAATTAGTTATGGCAAAGAAATCTTAGCTGATGAATTGTGTTATGTGTATATTAAAGAACATAGAAATGTGCGAGTTTACAAACTTTTCGAGAAAGAAAGCGAAGGGAGCGAGAAGGAGCAAGGCGATGATGTTACGGTAGACAGGGAAGACGAGCTTGCTAATGCCCATGTTAAGAGCAGCACGAGAAACAACATGAAAACCAGCGTAACCAAACTGCAAGGCCAACATGGCCAAGTGCAGTTGGGTTTTCTCTGTTGGAACTACACATATTCTCTTAGCCCAACTACCAACACTTGTATCCGCCATTGATACTAATCAAGAAGCTATCTATAGCTAATCTTAATTAGCTAGAGATCACCAAGGAGCTAAAAAAAGAGAACAAGAAGAGAAATGGGAGAAATGTTTGATGGAGAAATGAGAAGAATTGGAGCTCTAAATATAACAATCTGGAAGTGGGAGAGAGTGGGTGTGTATTAGTCTTGTTGAGTCTGAGTGCCCCCACAATTAGTCTATTTTTCTCCTGTTATGTACGAATTGTCAGCTGATTCAGCATCCCTGGTTGTTATTTTGTGCACCTACATGTAAAAGTGGGTGAGCATCACGGCCTTATTCAACTGGGCGCAACCAAGCGAATCAAATCATAGTGTTTAAAACGGTCGAATTTCAAACTCAGATCTATGATATCACCTATATGTAAAAGTGGACCATTGGATCCGCATCGTCTCTTAAAAATCACTTTCGTACTCTATGATATCATCTCTCAAAGGCTTTACACTGATAAATCCCATCAAAACACATACACTACATTGATTGATAGTGTTTGTCTTTGTTGCCAAATCTTGAATAAAATATCATATGCATAGTATATAGATGGGCCAATTACAAAATAGATTGAAAATACTTGGTTCATAATCTTTTAGGTTTTTTTTCGATTGCACAAAATGATCATACTTTGTAATTCATTTACAAAATGGTCAACCAAATTTTTCCATCCGATTTAACACTCATTTTGAATAAAATTCTAAGTCGTTATCTTTTCCGAAGATACCCTCAACCAATCAAAATACCCTTCCTAGTTAACTAATTGGTAGAAGTGGTGGTGATGAAGCGGTTGGTGGTGGTGGTGGAAGCTTAAGAATCTCTACTAAACCCCAAAGAAGGGGATAATCGGTCATGATAACTCTTCCTTTGAATGAGGCTCAACGAAATCCAAAAAAAGGATTTTTGCAAAATCGAACTACTCTAATGCGATTTATATGATCCCGGTTGGATGCGGAGAGCAAGGATAACGATATGATAACTTCATTTACTACCACTCACCAAAATTTCAACAAATAGCACCACCTTTTTGGGGCAAAAAATTATAATGAAAGCAAAAGTTAAAATTGTGTATGGAGGGATAAATATGATTAGGACACATAGGTAATTTCATTAACATATTTAAGTTAAATGACCTCCCTACCGATTATGAGTCACCAAGACTTAACTTTATTTACTCTTTCTAAAAAAGGATTTTCAAAAGTATGATCATTTTGTTAATAGTTTATAATATTTTACTTTATATTCTAGGATGCTTTTTAAAAAACGTAACCTACCGAATCGGGTCCTAATACTAGGACTGTTTTGTCCATTTTCCTATATAGATTTCTTTGAAGATAAATGGGGCATATTGCAAATGCAATGGACAAGCTGAGTTCATGTGCTACATTGTCCCTAGTAGGACAGCGAGTATAGCTAGTTCGACCTATATGCAAGCAACAAAGACTATTTTGAGGTCAAAATCTTAAAATCAGGATTCGTTGGTTGAGTTCCGCAAATTTATATGTCGTAAACCGGAATCCATTGGTTGAGTTATTTTCTTTCGTTTGTGTTTTCCTTATCGGTCTCCCACCATTTTGGTCCAAATTTCCAACTCCCGGCTCAAACTGACAAGACAAGACATATTTAGCCCTGTTCAATTTCAATTCAGTGAACAAGAAGAACAGGACCATCCAAGGAGATAGACATTCACTTCTATTTTGGCTCCATCCTTTTTGATTTATTCTTATTATGATTCTTCTTTTGAGAAAGGTCCAAGCCGCCATTAATTAAGACGAACGCACGAGGGGATCTGGGACCAGCTTCATGTGCGAAAGGGCAACTCGTTATCATCTTTTTAGGTAAAAAATACCACTCGACCGACCACTGCATACAAATGGCGCAAGGCCGATATGCCCAATTATATATACATTAAGATGCAAAAGTGCAAAGCCGATGTATAGCAGCTCCTCTAGCATGTTGTGCACAAATCTCAAAACCTTAAACCTTTAGGATCTTTAATTAATTTATGGAAAAAAAGAAACATGGTCGTACGTTTTAAAGGAGTGTTTTGCTCGATTGCAACCCTCCCCCAAAGGCCCCAAACTCAGTTGAGTACACACTACTAGCGGCACTCAAAGATTCTATTTTCTTTTTCAGTCAAACTTTGCTTAGTCTCTTTAGTGAACATGAATATTATTATTGGGACCCGCTGATATGTCAAAATCTGATCAAATCAGATCAAAGTAGTGTAAATCATGGTGTTGATGATCATGAGTAAAAATTCACGCCCAACATAATTAATTCATCAGATCCCATCTTTTCTTTCTTTCTTTCCGATTTTTTTTTTTTTTTTAATCTTTTCACTTTCTCTCTCGCATGTTTATTTAACTTAATTATGTCATTAGGATTTTTGATTAAGACTTTTTTACTCAGGAGTGCCAGTGCCAAAGGATGACTAATGCTTACGGTTTACCACACCCAGAGCCTGAATTCATATCCATTACCCCAAAAATGTCTAAAGATGCATATGCAAAAGCTAGCTGCTATCGAATATGCAAGCAGGCAAGCGGCATAATTTTCCATCCACACTGCTTTGTAATGTGCGGATTAAGGTAATGAGGAAGCTAATGGATTATGTCTGCCAACTAATTAGACCGACTAATTTTCAGAATTTCGAAAATTGCAGAATGCGTGGTATTGTACGGAGGCTTGGTTCTTTAACAGACATATTGATCTCTCTCTAATGGAATAACCATCATTTTTATTCCTCTTTACTCAGTTTAAATGCTTAAAAGAAGTGCTCACGCCAGTGTGGAATACTACAGAGGATTGATGCGACTAGGCCAGTTCATATCCTGTCTAAAAGAATCATAGATTTATTTGCTATTTCGCATATATGTATGTTTGTTTGTGTCTCCCCTTCAGGCTCCATACCAATCTAGTAGACTAGTACTTGCGTACCTTAAAGCGCAGAGTTTAATAGCATCTTCAAGATTATCGAACGCGCATGTTAAATGTACACTGTCTTTGGTCAGGGATTTACCTATTGCACTGGCACTGCTCCGTTTAACCAGATAGGCACATCCGGTTATTTAGTTTGGTGTCTCTCAAAGTAGAGACCGTAAGCAGTAGTAAGCCAGTAACACTGTTTTGTACTGAACCTACAATAATTAAAATGAAGGCTGAAACGAAAACAATTCGATCGCAATTTGAAGATATTAAGATTCGAATAAGTAAGCTAGCTAATGTGAAGCTCGGTAGTGGCGGGGTATAGGGCAGGTAGTCTCCACAAAAAAAAAAAAAATAAATAAATAATCTAGAAATCAGTATTATTACTAATTGGCAGATAAATTATAACCGTAACCACCCGAAAATGCTCTAAAAACCTACCATCGACATGTAGGTAAGGATTACTAGTGTCATCAACCGCTATAATTATCCATTTTGCTATTAAATAAAAGGCTTAACGAAAAATACAAATACGCACATCTAAAAGATGGGTTGTTCATCGTTTACTTAACAGTTGAAATGAATCAAAGCTAGGGCCTAGGAGAGGGCTTGGTTATTAGAGTAGGATGGACGTTTTCAGTTGTTTCTTTTCTCAGTGGAAACACTACTTTAATTATACCATACCAAATATACTTGCTTTTTAATTATCAAGACTGAGTTTATATTGATCACATATGATCCAACGGTTTTATTAAACAATTGATTAATTGGGATCTTTATTTCACCTATTTTGGACAATCAAAATACAAGCAAATCCAACCAAGTAAAGTTGAACCTTCCAGACGAAAGGAATTACAACCAATTCACTCCCTTACTCTTCTTTAGCTTTATGTGGGTTGGCTCTTTTCAAGTAAAAATCAGCAGTGGTGTAGTTAGTTTTTTTTTTTTGCTAAGTCCAATCAGTGGTGTAGTTAGTGATTCTTTTAAGATCCTTTTGTTTGGCTATTTTAGCATGGATTTGATTCTCACCCAACACAATCTAACATTTGGTTGGGTTGGTCAATAATAAATCAAAAGCATATATAGATTTTGAGGTTTATATTTCACAAATAAAGTCCAACGCAAAGAAATTAATTTCTTTCTTTATTCTTGTAGACATGTTTGTTAGTTTTTCTGATCGTGTTATAAGCATGCAATTCTCGTCATAATTATAAGAAGGAATTTAATCAAAAGAATACACATCAAGCAGAATAACTCACACTTGAAAAGACAACCCATGAGATATAGTTTCTTAATAATCACACGACCTTTCAAATTGAACCACATAGTTACCGTATCTTTTACCTTTATCTTATCTTATACTATAATAAAGAAAACCGGGACTTTTCGTACTACTTCAAATTTTCCGTGTGTTCTTTCGATGCAGTCCATTGGATCAAATGACATTTAAAACAAGGAAATTGATGAAGGCCGTCCATCTGATATGGATTTCGGCATATTTTCCTTTCTTCATCTGCTTCCATATTTTCAACGAAAACCACCAACACCTTCACCAGAATCACCACTTCTGACTACCAAAGATCGATACACCACACCACCGGTCCACCACCCTCCATCTCCACCAGCAGCACCACACTGCGCTTCAAGATCAATTCTCCTTCAATTTCATCTTCAAATGTTACCACGCCCTCCTCCTCCTCCTCTCCACCACCCTAATTTCTTCAAACCTTTACAAAAAACTTTACCGAGAATCTGAGCTCTCTTTCAATTTTATCTGATTCCGAAATTTTGATGTATCAATTTCAAATCAAGTTTTTTTTCACAAATAATGGGTTCTGCTTCAAGTTTCGTTATGCACAACTTACTTCATTAATTTGAGTTGATTCAGATGATTTGGATTCACAACTCCGGGGTTTTAAACATCAAACTTTTCGGCAGAATTCCAAATAGGTAAGTTCGATAATAAATGTATGTTGTGTTCTACCTGATTTTTATTCTTATGATGCATGCTTGATGTTGCTTCAATTTGAACCTGAGCTGTTTGGCAAAATACCTGAACGAAAATTATCATGTTGGTTACGTGGGAGTCTTATTTGCCACTTCTAAATATGCTAATTTTCAACCTGGCATCCAACTTAACTTTTGTTTAAGTTGATTATGCTTATTCAATATTCTTTCTAGGGAGTGATATTCTCTAAATTTTGTAATGACATAAACTGAATTGCATACTCGGTTGTTAAGGTGGCCACTGGTGGAGCTAAGTCAGGCCTCCAGCTTAACCATATCCTAAAGTTAGCGTATGGTTCATCATAAGTAGAGTTTATGTACCAGTGTGTATGAGTAATCTCCCTTGGCATGTTAAAATTTTCGTATTATTTCGTAATCCCGTTCTCATTCTGGACTTGGAAATTGGAAAAAATAATGTTTTAGAACCTAAATTAATTAACTCCTTGCGTTTAAGTTTTACTCCATGTCAATTAAGTTTAGGCTTGGATGGTTTCATTGTGTATGGTTCGTTTCTCAGATGATTCTTTGAGGGTATGCTCAAGTTGTAACATAAAGTTTGATGTGGTCTAGAATGGGCTACTGCAAATGCGCGGAGAGATGTTTGGTCGCTTAGATCCATCTTTGCCATCAAGTTTTATGAAACTAGATCTAGGTATTTGTGGGATTACAATATATAATTATAGGTAACTTTTATATATGTTTGAGTTGGGAAGCACATACTATAGGCGTGCCATCATAAAACAGTGGTAATACAGTGATAGAAAGAACCGATTCACTTACATAAGGGTTGGGCAAGAAGATGTTCAATTTCCATGCACCTAAGATGAGCTTGCTTTCATTGTTAGTCAAAGTGCAGCAGAAACTATAGTATCTAGGATTAGAATAGATGCATTGTGTATAAGAAAAGGTGTAAATAACTCTTTTTTCATTGATACTTCATCCATTCCGTCATTTTTATTGTGATATAATTTAGCTCAACCATTAAATATATATCATTGTGAATTCATTTTAATACAATCCATTATCTTAAAAAAACTGGTGTGTATTAGATTTTATCAAAACAACCAAATCTCTTTGACCTTTTTGGTAGTTTGTGTGACAATTGAACTTAACCACGTAAGTAGTGGATTGATTGGAACTTTGAATTTATAGATTATGAGGTACTTTTCCAGTGCAGAAACAAAATTACATTTATGGATGTTAGTTGGTGGTCTTTTAGTGCATGGATACAAATAATGTACTGCTTTCAAAGGGGAACTTCTGCAGAAGAAAATTGTTAGTTTGTACATGAATCAAGATGCTAGCAACAATCATGAATCAAGATGCTAGCAACAATCCAAAATTATGATTTACAGGTCTTAGAACGGAGGGGCATCTTGGCAGGTACGCAACTGCATCAAGCGTGCGTCTTTGATTCAAATCAAACAGTCGTATGGGAACTAAATAAAATGAAAGGATGTTGATGTCAAATGGTCCTACGTCGAAGAGATATTGAATTATAGGGATTTGTGTGCATCTGAAATGGATGCCCAATCTTCAGTTCAAACTGCAGGAAAATCGCGCGTGCGAATTCACTAGTGTGTTATTATTTTTAGGCCAAGTAATATTTCACTTGAATCATATCCCTGTGAAGGTATCTAAAAATAGGTTTTAAGATAAAGGGATAAAAATGAAATATAAGTTTTAGTATGAGTTGCAAAAGGTTACTGACGAAAACTCATCTCCTTAACCAAGTTTATGATCGTTTGAGGAATGCTTTGACCACGGGATAGAGGAACCTAGAATTGGTCTCAAGGAGGAAAGCAGAAAGAAAAAGAGAGGTCAGCTTTGAAATGTGTGTTTTGCAGGGCCGATTGATGACTTATTTATAGTTGAACCATGTGATCTCAAATTTGTGAGATATGGATGGAATGATACGATAAGCATTCAATCTGTGATCATATGAATAGCTAAGGATGGATCGATGAGATACCTAATCCCGAAGAATAACGGAATGATATGCACATTATTATTTGAATCTTGTAACCTCCAAGACGACTATTTTTTTTGGTGGTGAGAAATATAGCTGGGTATCTCACATGTGTCGTAGACCACCATACCAAAACACTAAAGTTATCCCCCCATGTGCGTGAATGAGCCAGTATTCGTATATGATGAGTTGTCAGAGTAACACTACTCTCTGTAATTGAGCATTCCCTATTTGTGCTTTATGACTAGTCTGCGTCATCTAGAGAGCACGATAGTGACGTGGATCGTTCGTGAGACACAAGATGAGCTGAGTTTGAGCATCAATCGAAAGTATTCGGCCATGACAAAGAAGAGGTTGAATTTCCCTTTTGTGGGTCCCTTTAGACAAGCGCAAGAGCTCGAGGAAAAAAATCATAAATTATTGAATGCATGGCTCAGATTCATTGAGTCATCCATGGATGTTCCCACGAGACAATGAAGGGGGCTCGTATGTGAATCTGAATATCTCATGTTTTCTACGAGGTTGAGAAGCAGACACGACCAGTGAGTCAGTCACATACGTACTAGGAGTCAATCATGAGACTTGCATGAGTAAAGCTCACCCGGGTGAGGATCTCGTGGGTTAAGCTAGAAACCCTAGTATACTCTGTAAACTAGAGTGTAAGTTGGGATCTAGTAGGGAAAAGTCGAATTAGTCGAGCTCTAGGAAAGAGATGAACTAATCGAGTTTTATGGCCAAGCTGAACTAGTCGAGTAAGGCAGAGCTGGCTGAGCTCTAGAGTAGAATTGAATTGGTCGATCTAGAGCATAATTGAACTAATCGAGTGATAGGGATTAGCAAGTCAAGGTCTATGGAAGACTTGAATTGGTCGATCCCTAGAACTCAGCTAGTCTGATTGACTTGAGTCTATCGAAGATGACCTACTATGACCTTTTTTCCCTAAATTTTTCGTGTCAGAAAATCAGCATCTATACCTACATTTTTTTCTTTCTTCAAATTTGGATTTTTTTAACGGTTTTCCTTTTTTTCTCTAAGGAAAACCAATTAGTACCTTTAATATAAACTTTTCATAGTAAAAAGCTTTATAAATTACCAAATGCGTACGAGAATATTCAAACCCATGCAAAAAGAGTATTTGTTTGTCAAAATCCATATGCATTATACCAAAATCATAGTTGAAAACTTAGTGGATGGTATAATATGTTACAGTCTTAGAGACATATTTGCTTGTTTTGACATGGACCACATGGTGTTATAAACATGTAATTTTCGTTATAATTAAAAGAAATATAAACAATATAAAGGAGAATAACTCACATTTGAAAAGACAATGACAAAAGATATTGTTTCTCAATAGTCATATGACCCTTCAGATTAAACTATATAGTGAATATATCTTTTATCTTTGGGTTTTACATTTTTTTGGCCAACAACATTTCACTTATACTTTTTCCTAAATATCGATCTTTTTCAGTTTGGACTTTTCTCTATATTTTTCTTTAGGAATGAAAAATTTCTTAAAAGAATAAGCTTTTATACTAACATATTTAAATTTGTGCAAAAAGAAAATTCATTTGCTCCATTAAAAGATGTTATTAAATGATTTATTTAGAAAGAAAAACTCATTTAAACCTTATTTGCTCCACTAGATTTTGGGGTGATGTTATCTCATATACGCGTATACAGTATACGCATTAATGAGTTGTCTACTTTTTCTATTAATTTTACAAATGTTATGGTGGAATTATAAAACGACACTTTTGAAAAATTTACTATAATAAATACTACAGAATTTACAAAAAAAATCCTCTAAATCTAGAGATTTATTAGTATTAATTTAAAATTATTGGGCCCATATTGTTAAGTTGTTTAAAGATGAATGGAGCTCCAGTTTTCTTCCTTTCCGCCATTGATAGATCTCATATGAATCTCTAATACCGCAATAACGAACAGAACTATGGTTTTATACAAACTTGACTTAAATGGATTTAGGTTTAAGATTCATCGAACATCGTGCTATAAATTTCATTTGAGGAAAACAGGTGTTAGATACATGTTGTGCGCAATACGTCTTTTTGTAGTGTGTACAGATCCTGAGGCTTCTGATTCAATTGGTCTCATGTATAACTTTTCGCACTTATACTTCGTAATTTGCTTGAACAAAGAGAAGAGATGAAGAAGGAGTCTCTATACTTCATTTAAACTAGCAAGTACCAAATTCTTTACCGATCAAAAAAAAAAAAAAAAATTGATGCTCAAACATCAAACATGGATCAAAAAAAAAAAAAAAAATATTAGAACAAAGTTTATTTAAATCTGATAGCATATATGTCCTGGGCCTGGCTTCATCTGTGGAATCTATGGCAAATAGTAAAAATGAAGTGTCTGACCAGTGACCAGCTTACCTATTAGGCACTCCCTCCCTAGTTTTCCCACAGTATTCTACTCTACTGTATTCAACTACCTTAATGGGCCCCACTTGGGTTACAAGGACAAGCTTTTTCGCTCGACAAATATGGTCGGTGTTAGAGCATGCCTCTAAGATGACTCGCCGGCAAACTTCTCAAGATCCATTCTTTTACTTCTAAATGGCATCAAATAAAGAAGGGTCTGACCAAAATGGTAGAGCATGATATGCTACTTTCATCACTAAATAAAAGTTCACAACAACTTGCATTTGTTTTTGGTCTTCCGAAGATAGTATCGGAATCTGTTGAAAAAGATTCCTAGTAGTCATTTTCAACCATATATTTTCATCACTAATTCAGTGCGGGCACAGATGTGATGGCAAACATGGTGCAGGCATGCACCACCTACCAGTGGTTCACATGTATGCTTTTACTGACCAATAGAAACAACCAGCAATCTTCTACGAAAATTGATTGATTGATTGAATTAATGATATCAAATTGACATGTGAAATAATCCTAAAATAAACTTTCAGTTGGCATATGGTAATGGTTTTGGGGCAATATCTTTCTCAGTTCAAAGTTCAAACAGAAAAATCTGTAACATCCATTTAGGTATTATTATATTGAGTGGTCTAACTTTCATATCAGGGGATGGAATTTGGTGGAGGTCTAATCTTCAATCTCAACTTTCCTGTTGCAGAAAAAGATATTCTTCATCCGCTTCAAAACCATAATCAGTTTTAGCAGGAAAAAGAAGAAATCGGGATGGGGGCGTACTGTAGGAAGCGACTAGTCAGGTGTCTGCAGTGCAAATGAGCAGTCGTTCTAGTCAAGAAGCATCTGATGAGTTTATTGAAGAACTTCACTTAAACAATGACTGGAAATGCGGGGAATGATTATACCAAAGAAAAGAAAATCGAAATTCAATGCTTGCGTGTAAGCTGTAGTACACTTTGGGTGCTGATACGGCAGTGAGTGCACCAAATGGCTGGTACTGGACCTTCTTTGTCTTGTGATGGTGGCTATTCACGGAGCAAGACTGAAGAAATCCTTTTGTCGATCATTAACCTAAAGAGAGAAGGAAATCTAGAAATTGTGCTAGAAGACTCCACTTAGCTCCTAAGTAGTGGGAAGCCTCCAGATGTACAAGCATAGATCTTCAGCGCCATTATAAACTGGTTGACTAGAGCATTATATTTTGCATTATTGATCAGCCGTGACAAGTGACAACTGAGTGTTCTTGGATAGAGTAATCAAGTGGACAGACATAGGCTTTCAGAAATCCCATTCAAATTTCTCAAATGTTAGGGCCTGGATCCGTTCAGTACCTATGAAAAGATACAAAATCGGCCTTCTGCTACCCTGCAGTTGATCTCTACTGAAATTTCAGTTACATCTTACCGAAGTTTCTCAGAAACTTTCTACTATGTTCATTACGCACAATAGAAGTTGAATTTTTCTAGCAATATCCATATATTGAAATTACAATTAGCCTTAGAAGAGTCGTATGTAATACACTATTACGGAGCCAGCCATGCTTTCAGAGGGTGATGTAATTAGTAAGGGGATTATCCTCATGGAAGTTCTACTTGGGGGCTTCAAGGGGTACGTGTTCAAAAACTGCTTTTAAGAACTAAAATATAAAGCCCTCTAAAGTTGGGGCCAAACCAGCACTTTGTTCACTTAAACCCCGAGTGAACTCTAACTGCACTGCACACTCTTAACAAAATACGATCTTCAACACGGATGCATTTAGTCAGCTGCATCCTCCGCAGATTTCTTATACTCTGGCTTAAGCTCATAGGTTCCTTGATTTGCTCCTCTCTTGTTGTAGACGCACAGCTCATTCAATATCTCTTTCAAAAATTGCTGCATAGATGTAAGAACGATCACTACCAGCATTATATCTTGTTAACAAATTCCAAAGCCTATGCAGTTGAGTGGGTTAGACTGACATTTATTTATTTGGCACAGTCTAACTAATGAAGATGCAAGAGGACTTGGTTATAACATATTGTGAAACACTCCCGAAAATGCAACCAAATTGAAGAACATACCGCAGGCTGATCAGTCTCTTGGACCAACTGCTTCAGTGTCCAGTTTGGTTGCTTCTCAAAAAGCTTAAACATAATATCTTCCAATTCACCACGATCCCTTCGTGTTCTTTTAATCTCTTGTGGCTTGACTGGCACTGGTTTTCTTTTGTTGTCCTGAACACATCATAAGAAAAAGAATCCACCGTATTAGACATTAGAAAATATGTGATTTCTGCATATAAACCTGAGTTTGTGCTTAGCCATAGGGGGTTAGAAATCTTGTTCTTAAACGGGATAACCAGAAATGAAAGATATAGTAAGAGATAGCGCAAATTGATGCACTTAAAAGTAGTGACGCCATACCATAGATGAATCATGGAGGGGAATGAAATGAATACCTTAGGATTGGATGATACAAGCCCAATCATTCCAGGCATTGGCCTCATGTGCGCCCCACGATCATTGTCAATCACCTTTACAAAATGAGATAGAACTGAATATGAAATTGGAAGGAAAAAATCATAGAACCATGACTACGTAATCCAGGGAGAAAGAGTTGCATGACTCCAACCTGTATTTGCCTGTTTTTTATCATAGATCTGTTAGTTCTTTCACGACAGATTTTACCGTACTCCTCAAAGTTATCGTTATGAGGCTTCATGTCAAACTTATGTTCCACTTTACCTTCGAGCGAAACCTTTCCTGCAAATACCAATTCAGAGTGTGAAATACTTAATGAAAAGAACATCAAACTGAATGTATGCTTCCAAAAAAAAAATATATATATATCAAACTGAATGTATGAACATAGTTATGACTTTAAGCAATTCACAATCACGACGCATCAAAATTTCAACAAAATGAGCTTATCACCTTAAATGCACATCAAGGCACTCACCTTGATTAGTCTCAGAGAAAATACACATTGGAACAAAATCCTTAAACGTGTTCAATGCATAATTCTTTGGCATATTTGGATTATCACTGCCAGCTAACTCCATCGTAAACTGCAAACATTCGTATAACCCAACTGAACAAGGATAATAGGAAATTCAAATAGAGAAAGAACAACACCTTATAAGAGAAACACTACAATCCAATTCTGATTAAAGGCTAATTCTAACATCACCTGTCGGCTAAGTACACAAATTACATCTGATCCCAGAACCTCATCATATCCAACTAAATCAAAACCTTAATTGTAGATATGTACTTATTCTTCTTCAGATTTTTCCCAGTACCCAAAATTTAGGGTTTCTAGAACCCAAATCATTCTATACAAAAAGGGATAATCCTAACAAGTTCTACAATCTGCGTATACGAACCCTAATTCAAGATTGAAAAAACGTTTATCTTAAACTATTTCAATATGGGTAAATAAAGTAAACCTAATTTCAGAAATTCAATATCAATTAGGTAATACTATGAAAAGAGAAAGGGATTAAAGAGAGACCTGAACAGAATCTGGATCTCCAGGAGCAAGGAGAGGATCAACAGAGAGGACTACTTTGGCAACTGGGTTAGGATCAGATGAGTGAGATTGCCATGACTTAGCAACAACTAATGGGCACTTCATCAACCAGACCGACTTATCTGCTTTATTCATCTCCAGATTGCATATACTACTGTTGTTATTACTACTACTACCATTGTTCTTCTCATCCTCCATTGCTCTCTGGATTCTCTCCTCTAGAGACCGGAGAAATTTTTTCTTCTTTCGAAGGGATTTCGCTGGAGTTTCTGTTTTTCGTGAGGACGACTAGCTCTTTACTCGCGTTGAAACTGGAACTACTTCTACTTTAGTAGTTAGTAGTAAAAATAAAAAGGAACGCACTGTCCCAATCCCAAGTTTCCTATCTCGACTCCAAAAGGACCAGAACCGAGATTGCTCTAGATTGGAGGCAAATTTATATGGCGTCTGTAATCTCGACTGCTCTGAGTCCTAGTTGTTTCAATGAAGCTTTTTACTTACAAAAAAACAAAAAAAAAGATTGGTGGCTTTATATGGCGTTTGGATATACGATGAGAAATTACTTTTCGCAAGAAATTAGTTTGGTTATACAATTTTAAAATTACTAAAAGTAAATAGGGTTAGTTTTTTATCAAACAAAATCTTTACTTTTGATATTTGTGACTGATTTTTGCTTCTGAAGAAGCAGAAATACTTCTACTTCTAATATTCAAATATGCTCTTAAAGTTAAGGGAAAACTGGGAATCACAATTTAGATTTTAGCTTTTTGGGTCACGTTGTCAAGGAGTTATTCTTTTGACAATAAAGTAGGATTTTCGCGTTACGTGATATAATTGGTTCACAGTAGAAGAATTTACACCACCATGCAGATTTTGGTGCCGGAAGGTAATATAGGAATTCTGGCTATCATGATAAATTTCGGGTCGCTATTTGGACACTCAAACTTTTGGGTCACATGATAATATTGGTAACAAGAAGAAAAAAAAGTTGTCGACTCGTTAGATTTTTTTCACAAGAAAATAGAGGTCACAGAAGGAGACCTTCGATTATAGTGGAAATTTTAGGTCCTAGCGGCGGATTCTTAGATCACTTAAGAATTTCCAAGTCAGTATAGATTATGAGTCTTAATGAAGATTTTAGGCAACAAACTTGAGTCGTAATATCAATTACGTAGGTATTGAGTCATAGGACAAACTTTAAGTTTTGAGCAAATCGGGATCGCAAAAAGAATCTTGGGCCACCAGACATCTTTCAGTATATGTGTAGATTTATCAAGGGTGATAAAGATACTTATCATAAAGGATACCAATATTGTATCCATTTTGATAAGAATATTGTATCGGCTTTCGGATGAAGAGCCTATGTGATATTGGTATAATTGCATTTGTTTCGGTAAAAAAAAATATCTAAGAAAAATTTGTATTATACGAAATTTCGGATAATATCCAAAGTTTTTTTTTATAGAGATTCCACTACACCAAATCACAGATGTTATTAATAAGTTTAGTAACCGATATTTTTATCGAATCTCATAAGATCAGTTATAAGTTAAATAACAACCAAAAGCTTTTAAATTTTACGAATAGTTAGGATAATAAGATATTAAAATAAATAACCAAAAAAATTAATTACCATTGAAGATTGTGAGTGATAAAAGATGATAGCTGGAAAATTCATACCCAAAATTCATGCATATCTAAATATAGCTAGAAATTTCTTCAAATAAATATTTATACCCAAAATTCATGCATATCTAAATCAATTCATGTTTATAACTCTATCAACTTTATTTATAACACATTTATACCTATCCCTTTTCTTTTGAGAAAATTCACTCTCTTTCTGATTCGTAACAAAAAATATAAAACATCCACTCTCTTTATCAGAGTTCTTGTCTACGAAATACTGAACAACATATGAAAAAGGCATAGTTAGTAAGCTCGTTTTTTCTAACAAAAAAAACAATAGTCTATGTAGTACTACTACTGAGTTTCTGTTGTCAAAACCTGGTAAAAACAAACAACATTTCCCGAAAAGCAAAAAAAAAAATGATTATTCTAGAGATCTAATAGTAGGCATGGCTAGTAAACAAAAGTGGGAATCATTGGTGGAGTACTACTACTACTAACTACCGAGTCTCTTTTATACTATTGATTAATGCTCAAAGGAAGGGAAAAGCTGATGATTATGTATTAATAAAACATTAGCACAAATAACAGATCCATGTATAATTCATTTTTAAAAGGATCACGTTGTGGTCATGATGTATGATGATATAGTGAACCACTGGAAGAATCCTAGTCCTGGTACTATCATTAGTAGACCTAGCGGTCCAGATGTCTACAATGGAGTCATTAAGGTAAGTAAACATTTTCTCGTCCTACTTATTAAGGTTTTCACATAAGAGTGTTGAAATATTTTTTTGTTCGAATTTTAGGATTATACAAGACAAGATGTATTTGCCAAGAACGTCTTCAACATCCTTCTCGGCAATAAATATGCTTTATCTGGAATTGGAAGTGAAAAGGTTATTAAGTGGTCCTAACGATAGGATCTTTTTTTATTATTGTAATCACAGAATGATAGGTTACCTGGAAATGCCTTATGCGATGATGACCGTATACATGCGGTTGAGTTTAACGCTCTACTGAAAGTGCACGAACGAAAAGCTTACAAAAGCATGTTAATTTATATTGAAGCTTGTTTATCTCTGCGAGTATGTTTATGGGACGTCTAAAACCTAGATTGAACATCTGCGCAGTGACTGCGGCACATCCTCGACAATTCAGTTTCGAGTATCATTACTCTTCTCTTTACCAGACTTCTCTCAGTAACGTGTTCTCTGCCGCTTGGATGGATCGATGTGAGAAGCTTAATATGAAGGAAGAAACCCTTGATTCTATCGCACATAAGATCCTATGATCATATCATCAATTAAACACTATTAACTACTAAAACAAAAACAACCACCAGAACATCAACAATTTTTACATAACATATATTATGGCTGATATCAATCTGGGGATTTGTTATCTGGATAGTTTAAGAGATATATACGTGATGAAAATTAAGCATCGATGGAAAATAAAAATTTGTATTTTTTTAATGAATCTGTTCTTTTAATTCATGAAGATGAATGATTTATGTTTTTGATTTTATTAGCAATGTAATAACGAAGAAGCACATAACTTGAAAAAAAAAATCACACATGTTAATTTCAAAAAATCGTGTATCGTCAGAAGGAAAGAATATAAACTTCGATGCTTTATTTTAAGTAATTAGAGATATTATTGTAATTGACTAATAGAAAGTTAAAACTATATTTCCAAATTGGTTTAACTTTGATAATAAAGAAACATGTCAACATACCCGTCCACATCCTAGAAAGTCTGATCATATTTGTAATACTGAAAAGGAAAATAATTAAAAAAAAAAATGAACCCACATCCATGTTGTCTTTTTTTTCCCAACTCAATACGATAAGCAAGTGAAATAGAATTTCTTTAGAGAAAGAATCTCTTGGTTCGTTCATTTCATGACGAATACGATAAGCGAGTGAAATAGAATCAAACCTATGGCGCCCTCTTACCTCCTCGTGTATCCTTTTGTAAAGCCTGTTATTAAAATGAGACACACCAGCGGTTGCCATGACATAGTAACGACCTTGATAAATTTTCGGGTTATTTAACGTTTGGTACCCAGTAAATGTCCAATACCTAGCTTTGGTACCCAATAATTGAAATATTAAGGGTTGGTACCTTGACCTGCCGTTGACCGTCAAAAACCACATTTTGACCTGATTATTTATCATTTTATTTTAAGATATATAATTTTAATATTAAGAGTAATAATCTTCCATAATTACCCTTCTCCCCAACTCCTCCTACTGCCCCAGATAAATAACAGAAAATCCTAGCTTAACTTCCGGCAAAGTATGTTGAGTTCGATGGGCTTGGAAAGATTTTCAAATCCAAAATGAAGAGGAAACAGAGTTTGGATACAAATTTGCTAGAAATTTGGTAGTTGGTACCCCTTAACAAAAGCCACCATCTTCTTTTGGTCTCCTACTGAGCTGTTTATTTTCTTGCTCAATTGCAACCCACAGATCCACTACCGACCAATTGATATGTGAATCAGCCACAATTTGCTTAGACCTTGAATTTGAAAAGACCCAGCTTCCTATCCTTCCCAAAATCTAAAACCACTTTTAGTCTTCTTCAAGCTCCAGCGATGATCATCAGGCAGATACCACCAAATCGGTTGTGGAGAATAAAGTTCGGTTGGAACTTCGAAACAAAAATGTTATGGGCAAGAACTGTTGATGGAGACCGTAGATCGAAATCAAAATTACCACACCACAAAACAATCAAATCAAGTTCAAATCTGAGTCGACTACACAAATCAAGTCCTAATTAGGATCAGATCCAAAACAATCAAAACCCACAAAAAAAAAATCAAAAAAAAAACCAATTGAGACGATGAAGATGAAGATCCAACAAACTTGTACTTGATCTTTATCTATATCTCACTTCTTTTGCTTAAAAGTCGAATTTGAAACAAACCTTGAACATCCAAACCTCTTATAACTTAACAACCAACTCTTCTTCTTAACAACCATATGTGCATGAGAAAGAGACAGTGATGAGAGAGAAAAGACAGTAGAGGGTTTAGAAGAAGAACAATAAGAAGAAGGAGAAGCATAGTATTCCTGGTGGCCTTGATTGTTTTAGAGTCTCTCTAATAAAGCTGTTAAAATTAAAAAAAAAAATTATCTCTCCATCAAATTTTCATCGTGGTCGTTCAATTAGGTGACACATACGCATTAAGTATGATTGGACGTTTAAAGATTAATCCAAAAACAGAAGAAAAAAAATAATCCAAAAGCATATTGTAATGAGAGATGGAGAAAAGATGCAGGGTTTTGGGATAATTTGGTAACTTCAAAATATCTTTTTAATTAAAAATATGGTAAAATAAAAAGAAACTGGTCAAGTGTTGACCTAAACGGTCAACGTCAGGTCAAGGTACCAACCCTTAATATTTCAATTATTGGGTAACAAAGCTAGGTGTTGGACATTTGCTGGGTACCAAACGTTAAATAACCCTAAATTTTCCTAGCAATAGTCTCACCACCTGATTCTGCGTGTACTATTATCTTATTACCATTGTCATCTTTTTGGGATGTACGAGTATCGCTACCAAGAGTCAAAGAAGAGGTATGCTTATTTTTAGTACAAAAATGATGGAACCACCAAGTGACTTCAAGGTATTTTTCTTATCCTAAATTTCGTATAATACAAATTTTTCTTAGATATTTTTCTTTATCGCAACATATGCAAGGATACCAATATCACATAGGATCTTTAGCACCATAAAAAATTAAATATGACACATATATACTAGTAAACAAAGAAATCAAATGCCCAATCAAAACCGGTAAGAAAAATTAAATTTGGATAGTCTTAATTACGTGGTTTCAAATCTTTGTGAACTATATCCTGCGAGTGTAGACGCTGCATCGTCTTTGAGATAGTTAATGCAAAAGATAAACATGTTTGCATGTTCAAGTATTTCATAGATTGATCGAGATCACCTCCGGACATGTATGGAAAAATGATAAACATACTCTTACCATCGTTAACTCCACCCTTTAGCTGCAAAACATATAAAACATAAATAAGCACCACTGTCAAGACTCAGTTACTTGTTCGTTGGATCGATATCAGAACTCAGTACTTTATATGGTTTCATACCTTTACTAAATCAAAACGTTAATTGTACATATGTACTTATCCTTCTTCTTCAGATTTTCCAAGTACCCAAAATTTAGGGTTTCTAGAACTCAAATCATTCTATACAAAAAGGGTTAATCCTAACAAGTTCTACAATCCGCACATATGAACCCTAATTCAAGATTGAAAAAACGCTTATCTTAAACTATTTCAATACTGGTAAATAAACTAAACCTAATTTCAGAAATTCAGTAAAAATTAGGTAATACAAAGAAAAGATAAAGGGATTAAAGAGAAACCTGAACAGAATCTGGATCTCCAGGAGAAAAGAGAGGATCAACAGAGAGGACTACTTTGGCAACAGGGTTAGGATCAGATGAGTGAGATTGCCAAGACTTAGCAACAACTAATGGGCACTTCATCAACCAGACCGACTTATCTGCTTTATTCATCTCCAGGTTGCATATACCACTGTTGTTATTACTACTACTACCATTGTTCTTCTCATCCTCCATTTATCTTTGGATTCGCTCATCTAGAGACCGTGGAAGTTTTTTCTTCTTTTAAGGGGATTTCGCTGGAGTTTCTTTTTTTCTTTAGTAGTAAAAGGAACGTACTGTCCCATTCCCAAGTTTCTTATCTCGACTCCGAAAGGACCAGAACTGATATTTTGGGTCATTTAAAGGCTCTAGATTGGTGGCAAAATTATATGGCGTTTGGATACACGATGAAAAATTACTTTCCGCAAGAAATTAGTCTGGTCATACAATTTTAAAATGATTACTAAAAGCAAATAGGGTTAGTTTTTTATTAAACAAAATCTTTACTTTTGATATTTAGGACTGATTTTTGCTTCTGAAGAAGCAGAAACACTTCTACTTCTAATATTTAAATATGCTCTTAAAGTTAAGGGGAAACTGCGGGTCACAATTTAGATTTTAACCTTTGAATCACATTTTCAAGGAGTCATTCCTTCTATAATGAGTAGGTAATTTTCATAGGTGGCATATATTGGTTCGCAGTGGTAGAATTTATGTCATCATGCAGATTTTAGTTTCCGGAGGCAATATACGTATTCTGGTTATCATGAAAAATTTCTGGTTGCTTTCCATGTTTTGGGTTGAGATGTAAATTCAAGGTAACAAGGTAAATCTTAAATTACGACGTAAATTTCAGGGTGATAAGTAATTTTCTGGACACTTCACTTTCTGGATCACATGAAAATTTTGGTAAAGAGAAAAAAAGTTGTCGACACGTTAGATTTTCTCCTCGAGCAAATACAGGTTACGCTGATAGACTTTCGGTTATAATGACAATTTTAGGTCCTAGCGGCTTACTCTTAGTTCACTTAAGAATTTTCAAGTCGGTGTAGATTACATGTGTTAATGCAGATTTTAGGTAACAAACTTGAGTCGGGACATCAATTACATAGATTTTGACTCATACTAAAAACTTTACATTATGAGCAAATCTGGATCACAAAAAAAATCTTGGGCCATTAGACATCTTTCATGTATATTTAGCAGATCTATCATGGGGGTTAACGATACTTATCGTAAAGGATACAACCAATATTGTATCTGTTTTGATAAGATTATATGAATACTCAATAATTATCCAATAGGTATTTAAAATTGATATATATGCTTGTCTCGACAATATTGTTAGCATATCTCGATAATATTCGATAATAATTTGAACATTCTAAGCAAAAAAACATACATAATGTCCTCGTTTATGTTTAATCTTTTTTTAATGCATTTTACAATGGTACTAGCATATTAATTTGGAAGACCTCATCATTTCATTTCAACAATAATCATCAATGAATGTTAAAAGTTGTGTATTATTCTGACTAAATTTTTATTTTTCATATCCATTATCGGATGTTCATATTAACATAATGTTCTTTTGCCTACAAAAAGTCAATATATTTGAGAAAAGACTGTTAAAGCTTCTCCAAAATCTTAATTTCTGTCTCATTTACCATAACAATTTCTTTCCAACTACTATACTAGATAATGCAAAACATTCCATCAAATGTAAATTTTTCACTTCGAAAACAACATCAGTTACTAAACTTATTGATGACATCCGTGATTTGGTGTAGTGGAATCTCTATAGAAAAAAACTTATGATATTATTTGAAATTTCGGATATCATATACGAATAACTTGACATTTTTATTTAGGCAACATCTGCAAGGATGCCAATATCACATAGGATTTTCAGCTCTATAACAAAAAAAAAAAAAAAAAAAAAAAAATTGATGTAAAAAGGAATTATATTAATCAAAAAATATAGTACAAAATGTTTATGATCTCATTTTTATCAAAAACATTGGAAATGACACTAGATTTTAAAACCATGTGTTGAATGTGGGAGAACCTGTGCCAAAGATGCTTAACTTGAGCTTCTTTTGCAATGTAGTCCGCTGCAGACTTATATTTCCTGTTTATATACTTTACCTGGGCTTGCAGAAGTTTTTCCAGTATTGAGTTCACTTCTTGTATGGTTTTATCCGTGCTCCAAGTATATATGTGGTATATTTAATTTGTTATGGTGCAAATTTGTTACGGATTTGCACCATAAAAAATTAAATATACCACATATATACTAGTAAACAAGGAAATCAAATGCCTAATCAAAACCGGTAAGAAAAATTAAATTTGGATAGTCTTACGTGGTTTCAAATCTCCGTGAACTATATCATGTGAGTGTAGAGGCTACATCGTCTTTGAGATAGTTAATGCAAAAGATAAACATGTTGCATGTCCAAGTCTTTCAGAGATCGATCGAGATCACCTCCGGACATGTATGGAAAAATGATAAACATACCCTTGCCATCGTTAACTACACCCTTTAGCTGCAAAACTTATAAAACATAAATAAGCACCACTGTCAAAACTTGGTTACTTTTTGTTTGGATCGATACAAGAACTCAGTACTTGTTATGGTTTCATACCTTTACTACGGTATGGAATAAAACATAAAAAGTACATTAAAATAGCATAAAATGATCATTCCACATACATTGCAATATTTATCATAAATAAGCTGCAGTTAATTCAACTATACCATATAAACACATATAATTAAATTACCTCCACAACTCCTTCTCCATGTGACCTATGGAGGGATTCCACTTCTCTATAAAAGCGCTTAATATTGTAATCGGAATCAAGTGTTTTCAGGCACTTTTTTCTTTTGATCGGAAATGTTTTCAGGCACTTGAGAGCAACTTCTTCTTGGGTCTACTTAACCCTATAAGATAGGATATGTAATTATATCAATATTTGTATAGATTATCTAATTTTATAAACCCAAAAACTGAGTACTTACATGCCCTTGTAAATAATACCATATCCTCCTGCACTGAATGTCTGTTCGCTAAGGACAATGTCTTCACACTTAAAAATAAAATCATAAGGGAGTTGATATTCCATGTTGTTGTTAGGTAATTAAGCAATTTTTAAAAGTCAGATATTAGAGAAACAAAATAAAATCAACAAAGTAACATAATTTTGCATCGACTGTAGAAAAAATAATTATTGGAGTGTTTGAATTCGGGTAGCACCGGTGTTAGAAAAATTGGGAGGATGAGATTACACATTTTTTGCAAACCCAATTTTCATCCTTCATTTGCAAATGTTAGATCTAGTTAAAATACGAATGAAAAACACGATTGTTACATCAAAATAGCACATAGATCCGAAATCATAAAAAAAAAAAACAGTGAAAAAGGGTTCACTACGGACGAAAAACTAGTGCAAAAGGGTGCGAGTTGCACGATAGTAACACCAACAAAAAATCAGACAAACATAAAATCAAACATAAAGCTTACATCAAAAGATGTGCATTCATCATCATTCTCATAGTTAACACCATGTACAGATTAAGATATCGTCATAACTCATAAGCATTGACATTGTCAATTAAGAAAGCTTCCTGAGAACAACAGACATGATTATAGTTACAGATTCACTGAGTTATCCAAATAATTTCATGTGCAAGTGCAATGTTCTCCTTCTCAAAATAACACTGCTCTTTAATATATTGGGTTACCATCGACTCAGCACTTCATCCTTTGCAACGTGTCTTCTAAATTCCAACCCTCTCACTCAATTGTCTGATATTTTTTCAAAATAAACTAAATATTTCGAGTTATGATGGGCGAAAAATAAGTAGATGCGTCTCTTCAATTTTGTTCCAGTCTCCAGGTCCATGATCCCATAGGACGTGACTGTCTCTAAATGATTGCAATTTTTTCATAAATGGTTATAATTATTCACTATATATGTTTAAGATTTAGGCATCATTCTCTGCATATTTGTTTTCTGTTTGAGTAGTCATCATATTATTCCAAGCAATCTTTCTTCATAACAAACAAAACACTAAAGATGGATTTAAACTCATTAGTGAAAGATCTCAGATACTTAAAAAATGATCTACGATCATTCATAAAAGATCATAGGACCTCATATAAAATTGGTCACCTTGTTCAAAAAGTTAGTATTATCGGCTTTTATTTTTTGAATTTTAAATTGGGTTTTCATAATGTTTGATGAAAATGCATATTTAAGTGTAGTAGAATCTTTATAAGAAAAACTTATGATATTATCTGAAATTTCCAAGTTAGTGTAGATTACTTGTCTTAATGTAGATTTTAGGTAACAAAATTGAGTCGTGATATCAATTAAGTAGATTTTGATTCATATGACAAACTTTAGATTGCGAGCAAATCTGGATCACAAAAAGAATATTGGGACATTAGATATCTTTCGGTATATTTAGCAGATTTATCAGGAGTGTTACCGATACTTATCGTATAAGATATACGACCAATATTGTATCCATTTTGATAAGAGTATTTGAATACTCAATAATTATCTAATATATATTTAAAATTGATATATGTGTTTGTCTCAACAAGGTTATCATATCTCAGATAATATCCGATAATAATTTGAACATTCCAAGCAAAAAACACACATAATGTCCTCGTTTTTGTTTTTTTTTTTTTTTTTTTTTTTTTTGAATAAGGTATTTCATTGAAAAACTAGCACTTCAAGGGAGGTACACTTACATCCGAAGTAGAGCCATCTAATATAGAGAGTTGTGTGGTTCTCCTTATATTAGATTTATCTACTGCAAGTTTTTTTAAGATACAAGTTTGAGGGAGATTATCCCAATCTGTAACAAAAGATAAAGTTTTAGCGTGCTTAGCAAGTGAGTCTGCTACTTCATTTCCTAGTCTAGGAACAAAATAAAAACCAAAAAAGTTATGACATTCTCTAGATTTTTGAGGCTTCATTTAAGATAGCTTCGCTTCTCCAAGAGACCTCAGAATTGTTTCCTTTTAAGTAGTTGAACAAGCTTTCACAATCCCCTTCAATGCTGAAGTTTCCGATATTCTTTTCTTTAGCCCATATTGCTGCCTGGTACACTCCTACTACTTCTGCTTCTTATGGGTCTGATGAGATTGATGGTCCTGCTTTTCCTCCTTCAAAGATTCCTGCATCATTTTGCAAAATTAAAGCAAAGCTTGAGGGGGTTATAGCTGATTCCCAAGCTGCATCAATGTTAATCTTTTGTGTGTTGTTTTCTGGGGCCATCCAAATAGGTCTAGGTATTGTTGTATTCCTACTCTGCTTAGCATGTTTAGTGTCTTTTCTAGTCCCAAAAAGGAGATGTCTTTGGATATCCTGAGATAATTTTGTTGTTGATCTAGTTTTTGATTCAAAAACTCTGTTACATCGTTCTTTCCATATCATCCACATTTTTGTTAAAGCTAATTCTAGAGATATCTCTTGCCTTGGGTTATGAATCCAATCTTTATAAAGGTCTAACAAAGAGGTAGAAGAATCTAATTGAAGAGATATTAGGGTCCGGGTCCGTTTCCCAAACTTCTCTAGCATAAGGGAAATAGAAAAATAAATGTTCAGTAGTTTCTAGATCCTCACCACACATAGTACAGTTAGGGTTAATATCATCGACTTTACCATAAAGGTTCACGTTAGTCGCAATGACATTCCACATGCATTTCCAAAGAAACACTTTAATTCTTTGAGGCACTTCTAGTTTCCAAATAGATTTCCAGAAAGAGTCAGGTAAAAGAAGACTAGTTATTTCTATTCCTGATTCATTCAATTTATCATACATAGATTCAACAGTGTAATCTCCAGATCTAGTAAGGGTCCATCTTAATTGGTCTTGTTTTGGATTTCCTTCTAAATCTAGAAAGAGATTCAGATGTAGTATTTGTTGCTATGGCCTCATGGAAAGAATTTCTAATGAGAGAAGTGTTCCAAGACAGTGAATTAGGGTAGAGAAGATCAGCACTAAGAACAGATGATTATTAGACAAGTTTTTATATCCTAGCAGAGTGGTAGTGAGATCCTAACACACTTAAACCATTTCCTATTTCCCATATGCTATACTTCTGGATAAGATCTAATCCCTGAAAAATACATTTCCAAATCCAAGAGCTCCTAATAGAGGGTTTTACTTTTAGTGGCGATATTTTTTTGAAGTACCTATTTCTCATTGTTCCAGCCCAAAGAGAGTCTTTTTCTTTAATAAGTCTCCATGCCAATTTGGCTACCATTGCAAGGTTAAACTTGTGAGCATCTCTAAATCCTAAACCTCCCTTATGAATAGGTTTGCATGGACTTGGCCAGGCTTTTGGATAAAACCCTCCAAAGTTAGTATCCTTACCCCACCAGAAGTCCCTCTGAATTGCATCTATTTTATTAGTTATAGTCTTAGGAATTATGAAACACCCCATTTGGAATGTAGGGACACTTGCTAAAACAACCTTGATCAGCACCATTCTACTGGGTTGGGGAAGGACTTTTCCTTTCCAGCCTTTAACTTAGATTCCATTCTTTCTATAATGAAGTCGAAGGTTTTAATTTTCGACTTATCAATGATTTATTTGGTGTTTCACCAACTTTTTGCTGAAAAATACCATAGACTTCTCAAAATTGATAAGTTGTCCCGATGCTTTACTAAACTTATCAATGGCTTCTAACAGGTTTTTGCATTCCACTAGATCAACTTTGATAAAAAGTAGACCTTTCCATCCTTATAAAAACTAATTGGGGTAGATTCCATTCTTTCTATAATGAAGTCGAAGGTTTTAATTTTCGACTTATCAATGAACAAAGGTGCACCTAAATAAGGGTCCTTGAGATTAATGTGTTTAATTTTTGAATTTGCGAGTTTTTGTTTCGACCTGCCGGGATTTCATCATTATTTGGTTTGTTTATTGTAAATCGAAGCTTTCACGGTTCAACTTAATTTGCTTTGAAAAATACCATAGACTCTCTCAAATAAATTGATAAGTTGTCCCGATTTTTATTATTTTGCGAGGCGTTTGTACTAAACTTATCAATGGCTTCTTAAATGGTTATATATGTTGAGCCTTCCGGTTTTGTTCGCATTCCACTAGATCAACTTTGATCCGTGTGCCGAAAAAGTAGACAGACTCGTGAAGACCAATCAATTCCATCTGGTAGAAGAGGTGAGGATGATGATGTTGATGAAAGAACTCAAAGGAGGGAACAATGATGATGATGATGATGGTGAAATAATGGTTCTCTTTTAAGGTTATCACTAAACCAGGCTAATATTTTAACACTCAATCCGTCTTTGTTTTTTATTTAAGTGTGTAACTATCTTAAATTTGTGTCAAGTATTTGTATTTCTTTTCATTTGTGTTTTTGGTATTTAGGATCACAAGCATGCTATCCGTCTCATGAGGCCAAGCTTCATGTTCGGTGACTAAGACTTGGGATCTTGAGGATGAATGTGAGGAGGTGAAAGTGATTGTCAAGAACTCCGGGTTGTTGCACTGCGGTGGAGAGTTCGAATGTTGAGTATGATAGAGTTACCGTCGCGTGCATGAGAGGTTCTACGGAGAGACCGATACAATGTTATTCCCATTTGGTGAGATGGCGATAACTCCCGATGATGCTCATCAAATTCTAGGCCTCGAGTTGAGGGAAAAGCGATCGGTGAGGGCTTGATAATAACATTTCTTGGGAGGATATCTTCAAATTGACCAACACTTTGTTTGGTTGGGATCGAATTAAGACGGAGTCTATGCTTGCGATGAAGGATGGTAATCTAAGCAAGAGTTTAATCTGAAGAAGCTGAGGATACATTGTGCGGGACCAAGAAAATCTTTGATGTGGAAGGAAGGGTGAACCCCGTGCGAATCAATGCTACCGCGTCAGGTTATTTGCTCTACGTCCTGGGCAGATGTATCTTCCCCGACAGTTCTGGAAGCTTGGTCGACGCCAGTTATTTGCAACTATTGGATCCCTTAGATAAGATGCATGAGTATTCTTGGGGTACTGCGGTGGTCGCCTTCTTGAACAATGAGTTGACAAAGGCTTCAAGGGCACTCACTGCGCAAGTTAACGGAAACATATGTCTCTTCCAGGTAATTGTATTGTCTAAATCATTTATATTTGCCAAATGCTTGTAATGTTTGATTCTTACTAAACTTTGTGTTTGCATAGGTTTGGATATATGAGCACTTCCCTACTTTGGTGAAAACCAACTCCCGTCAAAGTGAATGAAAAGCTTGCGATTGATAAGCCAAGAGCGCAAAGATACAGTTTTAAGGGTGCTCAGGAAAAGGATATGCCGCAGCTTCTTATTAACGTGCGAATCGCCTTGGACAAATTGACTGCGGATGAGGTAATATTTGATCCTTACCGAGATGCTAGAAATCAAGGTTTAATCCAAAGGAGAGATGATGTTGCATCATACTACGGACCCTTGTTGTTCTCCATGGATTTTCAATGTACGATCCACATCGGGTAATGCGACAATTGGGTTACGTCCAAGAAGAACCCCATTTCGATCTTGAGCCTTTCTTTAAAGTGTTAAGGGGGGACTGCAGAACATCCCAAAAACTATTAACGTCAACGCCACGCTCCACCCCCAACTCTAGGACATTGGAACGAAAGACTTGACCGTAAAGTCGATACGAGTCTTTTGGACGAGGTGACCGAAGGTCATAAAGCTCGGAGAGATACATGTCGTGGTACTTGGGTTGGGCTCGTCCCTACTGTGATTAGGGAAATGACCGGTGAACAATTGGCTCGTAAGAGGAAGATGGCATCGAATGAATCAACAACAATTCCTAACTTCCTTGTAAGTATTTTGGAGTAGCTCTTCTTTTGTTTTAAGATTACATTATCGAATAATTCTATTAATTGTTTGTTGTTTAACCGAAAATAGAAGGGGCATTTGAAGACCTTTGTGAAGTTGTTGTGTTGCGCGAGAGAAAGAGGAGAGCCTTTGTCGATTGAAGAGCAAACCAAGTACATTCACTATGCTAGCAATATTGACAATGAGGATGCCCATGAAATGTTCAAGCAAGCTGATGCTGTGAGTAAAGAGGAAGAAAAGGCCGGAGGGGAAGCACAAGCCAAGATGAATGCTGACAAAAGAGGGCTCGTAGTGGTCGTGGTGGTGAAGGTAGTAGTAGTCTGGTGTTCCTAAACGGCCGAGGTCGTGGTCGTGGTCGTGTGCTCGTGGTGAATGAATGCAGTCTCTAGTTTATTTCTTTATGTTGGGTTGGACAAATGTCAAGGTTAATGGTTGGACAAATGGTTTTTTTAAGGTTTATGGGACATGTTTTCTTATTTTGGACAACAAGTGTTTGATTTCTAATTGTTGAATGAAAGTTTTGTTTAGCTACATAAAAGTTTCAAGACAAATAGCCGGTAAGGTTCTTTTAATTCACCATGCCGACCATACCAGGGCCGGCAAGGTTTTTAAGTGTCAGACTGCCGGCCCTGTCAGCGGAAAATGCTTGCATACCAGGGTCGGCAGTGTATTATGTTTTCGAATAAGCCGGCATTTTGTTACAGAAAATACCTTCTCCTGATGCCAAAACCATCATAACGCCGGCATGGTTTTAAATTTATACATGAAGAGTCCATTGCACAATTTGTAAGCAATTTTGTGGTTTTTTTACGCAACCCATGTTGTTTTATCTTCCAATGAAACACCACTAACATATGTAAGTTTGTTTTTGTGTTTTTGTAGCATGTTATTTTAAAGTGTTCGAATGTCGGCATAATCTTCATTCAAAGACCCTTCCGCCACAAAATGAAAGAAAATTTTTGGATCGAAATCGAACTCATAAGATGTTTTAATCTAAACTCAATTAATTAACCTAATCAGAATTTTAATATTAATTAACCAAGGGCATATTAGCCATTTAGAAAAAATAAGGTTAAGGGGTGGCTTGAGAAGATCTCCATACATATAATGAATAAGTAAGGAGAAAGAGGATCCCTCTGGCATAATCCTCTAGACGGTTTAAAAATCCTACCGGGAGAACCATTTAGAAGAACCGCAATCGAAGTCCTAGAAAAGCATTGTTCAAGAATATTGCAGACCTCTTAACTAAATCCTAGCGAAGAAAGAACTTTTAGAAGAAAGTTCCAATCTACTATGTCGAAGGCTTTAGACATGTCAATCTTAATGCCTAAACCCCTAGTTTTGTTTTTTTTTCTTTTTAAAAGAATGGATTATTTCGTGGGCTACTACGATATTATCAGAAATTTTCCTAGAAGAGAGGAAGGCAGATTGAAAAGGAGAGATAAACAGAGGCTTAATTCTATTAGCTATGATTTTTGCTATCAGTTTGTAAATAGTGTTACATAGGCCTATTGGGCGAAACTGACTAGGGTTTTTTGGTTGTTTTAACTTGGGAATTAAGAAAAGGTGGGGTTTATTCAAATCAGGGTTCATTAGTTTTGTTTGAAAGCAATCTTTCACAGAGGCTATTACATGAGCTCCTACTGTTTCCCAATTATTCTTAAAAAAACTAGCCGGGAAGCCTTCTAGCCCCGCCAATTTGTTTGGTTTCATATTTTTAAGCACTAGAAAGATCTCCTCAGGATTTGGAATTACAAGAATGTTGGCATTATCTATGTCTGAGATGCCAGGTGAAATGTTTACAAAGATATCATCTATAGGAGTCAAGGTCGAAGCCGGTTGGGTAAAGAGGTTTTGAAAATAATCAGTTAAAAGTTCACTTACGTCTTCTCTGTTGCGTATGACTAAGTTTTGATTATATGTTAAACATTCAATGTTATTCCATTTACGCCTTCTCAAGATTATTGTATGAAAGTACTTAGTATTTCTTTCTCCTAGTTCTATGAAATTGTCTCTTGATTGCTGTTTCGCAATAGCTTCTTGTATTTCATACAGTTTTTCTAGTTCTACAAATTTTCCTCTTAGATTTTGTTGTTGATAATCAGTGGTTCTGCTATCTTTAAGTCTTTCTATTTCTTTCAGTAATCTATTAATCTTTTTTTACGCATTTTACAATGGTTATACCATATCAATTTCGAGGACCTCATCATTTCGTTTCAACAATAATCGTTAATGAATGTTAAAAATTTATGTTTTTCGGACTAAAAATTTATTTTGTATGTACATTTTCGGATGAAGATCCTATGTGATATTATCATTGCATATGTTGTGGTAAAGAAAAATATCTAAGAAGGTATTTGTATATGATATCTGAATTTTCAGATAATATTAAGAAAAACAAAACTATAGAGATTCCACTACACCAAATCACGGATGTCATCAGTAATTTTAGTAACCTATGTTGTTTTCCAAACTCATAAGGTTGGTTATAAATATAATAATAATTAAAAGGTGTTAAATTTTACGACTAGTTAGGATAATAAGATATTATTATATTACCATAAAAATTAATTACCATTGAAGATTTTGAGAGATGAAAGATGATAGCTAGAAATTTCTTCAAATAACTACTTATACCCAAAATCCATGGAAATATATATCAACCCATATTTATTACTCGTTATCGGCTTTATATTTATAACGTATTTATACCTATCTTCTTCTTCTTCTTCTTATAAAATTCACTCTCTTCCTAACCTATAACAAAAAACATAAAAAATCCACTCTCTTCGTCATAGTTCTTGACCACGAAATATTGAACAACCTATAAGAAAAACGTAGTCAGTAATCTCATTTGTTCTAACAAAAAGCCGCAGTACCACTAATGAGTCACTGCTGCCAAAACCTGATGAAACCAGACAACGTGTCTCAAAAAGCAAAAAGAAGGAATATTATAGAGATCTAACAATAGGCATAGTTACTACTGAGTCTCTCTTATGTTATTGATTAGTGCGTAAGGAAAGTGAAATTTTGATGATTATGTATTAATATTATCATAGCATATGATCGCATCATCAATTAAACACCATCAATTATTAAAACAAAAACAACAACCAGAATATCAACAATTTTTACATAACATATTATGGGTTGATTTTAATCTGGGGATTTGTTAACTGAATATTTTAAGAAATATATGTACAATGAAAAATTAAGTATCGGTAGAAAATGCAAATTTGTATATTTTTCTAATGAATTTAATCTTTTAATTCATGAAAATGAATGATTTATCTTTTTTATTTTATTAGCAATGTAATGGTGAAAAAGCAATGAGTTTGATTTTTTTTTCCAAAGATGTTAATTTTAAAAATAAACCGTGCATCGTGAGAAGGAAAGAATACAAACGTAGATGGTTCATCTTATTAATTAGAGACATTATTGTAATTTACTCGGCGTTAATGGAGATGCAAAACTTAGGTATACACTCTTCTTAGTAAAGAGACTAGCCTGAGAACAAATAAATATCTGTGTTTATTTAAAAATGGACAGACATTATCGAAAGTGAAATAAACTTAGTTAAACTTAAATTTCAGATGCTTACCAAAAAAAAAAAAAAAACTTAAATTTCAGATACAGGAAAAGAGATGAATAAAGAACATGGAAACAACAATATCATCAGAAGAAGAAAAAAGTTACAAAGAAAAACAAATGAAGGTTTATTAAGAAAAATATACCTTTCTTTTGCTTGGGTGAGGATATATGAACTATTACCAGTGGTTAGAGTTTTGGACCAGAAACTGCGTACGGATAAATGTAGAGGGAGAGCATGGTATCAAGTGTGGGTGAAAAGAAAACTAAGATTGAGAGATCTGTTATCTAGTGATTTAGTTTCAAGTAACAATGGTAAAGAAAAGAGGAGAATAAACGTCAATAGAGGGCCATAGAGGGAGAAGAACCAAATAACTCGAGGTACCCTTAACCCTAAGAAATAGAAATCTCCTTTTTTTTAAGGGAGGAAGGATCGTTTGACATGGTGTTTTTTTACAATATCTGACAAGCCTTTAAGACCATTGGATTTCAATATAAAGACATTACATATCTTATCGATTTTAACATTCTAATCTGGATATTTCAGGAGATCCGCATAGACATTTCAGGAGATCCACAACTCATGCGAATTTCCAAGAAGAGTCTTCTCAGTTCTCACTGTTTCTCTTTATCGATCATCCTCTGTAGAGAGATTCATTTCAGACCGTGAAAAAAAAACTAACCCATTCTTCTTGAACACAAATTTTACAATCTAACGTTTTTGTTCTTGCCCAAAAAATACTGACAAACTATGAATCCCAATTTTAGTTTACAAGGTCATAAAACAAATCAAGGGCTTAACAGATATACATGATTAAATTAAGTTAGACTAAAATCAATAGTTTTATGATGATGGGTTTCGTATATACTTTTGGGAAATTAAATCACCAACATACGAATCAAGTTCCCCAAGCTGCGAAGTTTAATAACTTGATTTAATCATGCCATAGAAGTATGGGAATATGAGAGGGAAAATGAGATGAAATTTTCTAACGAGTTATTGAGTCTATTAAAAGATCCAGATGATACTGTTAATTTTTTAGAAAATTTTAGTCGTCTTTAAACTGCTATTCAACGGTTATTAGGGCCTGTTAGATATTGTAAAAAACATCGTGTTTATTCAACGAGTAAAACTTTTCATTTCATTTTATTCTCAATCGTTGGATAAGCTTACTTTAAGATTAAGCCGTCAGATCTAGACAGGTAAATTTCCGTGTGAACTACTCATATTAGCCACCGGATTTCATATAAAATTGGCCACCTTGTTCAAAAAGTAATTATCATAGGCTTTTATTTTTGAATTTTAATTGGTTTTTCATAATGTTTTAAGTGTAGTAGAATCTCTATAAGAAAAACTTATGATATTATCCGAAATTTCCAAGTCAGTGTAGATTACAGGTCTTAATATAGATCTTAGGTAACAAACTTGAGTCGTGACATCAATTACGTAGATTTTGAGTCATATGACAAACTTTAGATTGTGAGCAAATCTGGATCACAAAAAGAATATTGGGCCATTAAACATCTTTCGATATATTTAGCAGATTTATCAGGGGTGTTAACGATACTTGTCGCATTGGATATACGACCAATATTGTATCCATTTTGATAAGAGTATTTGAATACTCAATAATTATCCAATATATATTTAAAATTGATACATGTGCTTGTCTCGATAAGGTTATCATATCTCAGATAATATCCGATAATAATTTGAACATTCCAAGCGAAAAACACACATAATGTCCTCGTTTATGTTTAATCTTTTTTTTTACGCATTTTACAATGGTTATACCATAGTAATTTCGAGGACCTCATCATTTCATTTCAACAATAATCGTTAATGAATGTTAAAATTTATTTTTTCTGACTAAATTTTTATTTTGTATGTACATTATCGGATGAAGATCCTATGTGATATTATCATTGCATATGTTGCGGTAAAGAAAAATATCTAAGAAGGTATTTGTATATGATATCTGAAATTTTAGATAATATTAAGAAAAGAAAAACTATAGAGACTCCACTACACCAAATCACGGATGTCATCCGTAAGTTTAGTAACCTATGTTGTTTACGAAACTCATAAGGTTAGTTATAAGTAGAATAACAATTAAAAGTTGTTAAATTTTACGAATACTTAGGATAATAAGGTATTATTATATAACCATAAAAATTAATTACCATTGAAGATTTTGAGAGATGAAATATGATAGCTATACATTTCTTCAAATAACTACTTATACCCAAAATCCATGGAAATCTATATCAACCCATGTTTATAACTCGTTATCGGCTTTATATTTATAACATATTTATACCTATTTTCTTCTTCTTCTTGATAAAATCCACTCTCTTCCTAACCTATACCAAAAAAACATAAAAAAACCACTCTCTTCATAAGAGTTCTTGACCACGAAATACTGAACATCCTATGAGAAAGACGTAGTTAGTAATCTCGTTTGTTCTAACAAAAAGCCGCAGTACCACTAATGAGTCTCTGCTGCCAAAACTTGATGAAACCATACAACGTCTCCCAAAAAGCAAAAAGAAGAAATATTATAGAGATCTCACAATAAGCATAGTTACTACTGAGTCTCTCTTATGTTATTGATTAGTGCGTAATGAAAGTGAAATTTTGATGATTATCTATTAATATTATCAGAGCATATGATCACATCATCAATTAAACACCATCAATTATTAAGACAAAAACAACAACCAGAATATCAAAAAATTTTACATAACATATTATGGGTTGATTTTGAACGAGAATTGCAGCGAAATTGAATCTTTAGCTCAACTACAACAATCATATCTTCAATCTTCGGTGTATGATAACAACTCACAATTGGAGTTATATGATGAACCAACACCTTTGAATCATGATTTTCGTGACCATGAAGTGTTTTGTGAAGAACCAACTCAAGAAAGTAAACATGTTCAACATACAAGCAACCCCAACACAGGTAATGCTTGAAAGAGGTCGAAAATTTGATTTTTTGAAACCGCCATTTAAATGTCACGAAAAGCTTAATACCTTAGGCATGCTCGTTGTATGAATACTACGCTGGAACCTCTATAACCGGCATTGTATTCATACAACTTTGTATCTTGGGACAAAATATCCACAACTGTTCAAGAACATCCGGCGTGGTATTCAAACCAAGATTGCATGCCGTTTTCTTTCACATATTTAAGAGTATTTGGAAATTTGGAATACCGGCATGGACGTTAGCAAACACCACCATCTTAGGTACATCATTTCTATCTGAAACCAAATAATGTAAAGCGATTGTTAGGCATAGAAATTTCTATGCGGAGATGAAGGTGCCGGCGGTGTTTTGAGCATTCCATATATGGGTATGTGTACGATATTTCTAAAACTAATCTCTACTATGCCGGAACATACAGTACAAACCAAAAAGACATGTTGTTGGGTCATCGGGGCTATTGGGGCAACAAAATCCATACAAAAAGTCAGATCTTGATCATAGTTTTTGATGTTTGGTTGATTACAAAAACGAAAAACGTTGTCTTTCTTTGGGATTAAGAGACTCAAATCGCTTTATGGGTTAATTCTACTAATTCTTTATCTAAATCAACTGTTGAGTAGGAACATTGACAACTGATTAACTTAATTACGATATAACTTCTTTAATATAATACTCGATAATATAATATTCTCGCTAAAATGATAAAACTTCCTACCCCGGCTCGGACCCTTAGTGGTAAAATAATAAATTCGATAAAATCATAAAATAATACATTTTAAAAAATTCCCCTTAAAGATTAACATGTCCCAAATAATATATAAAATAATAATGCTACTAAAAAACTAAAAAATAATTTTCATACATATCAAGTTTTCTTAAAATACGATTGAATATTGGTTTGTTTTCTTAGAAATTCAAATCAAGTTGTATTTAATCCCTAATAGTTTGTAATGCACTTAAGGGGCCTAAAAGTCGCATTGTTGTATTGCAATAAGAAATGTTGTAGTGTGATTGATACTTCAAGAAGGATTATCCCTTTTATATTCACATAGCTCTTCCGTATTGCATTGTTAATTGGTTAGTGAGATACACCTTTGAGATGAGAATACATCATGGTGATTTAGAATGTTGTAGTGACCTATCTATATGTTAAATACTTTTAAGTTTAGGTTTGTGAATGCAATATATATAGAAATTATTTTTTTAAAATAATAATTTATTATTTAATTATAAAGTAATAATTTATTATATTATCGATAATATAATATCTCTTTTAAATAATAATTTTCCTTGGTCCCAAGTGTATTATTTTATAGAAGTTATACTTGTATATGGTTTAGTTGTGATACAATTCAAAATATTCAATGGATGTACACCTGCTTTAGAATAGAAGGCCAATTACTACATTAACATAATTTAATATACACAATGGGGAAAATCGAGGCTACAATATATCACACCACCCAGCTCCTTTCTATGAGTTATATTGATCCCTATTACAAAAAAATGAGATCCTAAGTTTGTCTAATCGACCTTAATCATTGATGTTATTCCATACAATATTACATGTACATTTGTAAAATGTCGTGTGTTCCGTGTCTTGATGAGTTAATAGTTTGTGCTTCTTGGATCTAACTTGTCACTCGGATATTTTTGTCCTAAAAATTGGAATCATAAACTCGGGAACAGTTTGTGTTTTTCTTATATATTATGGTTTGCTAGATGCGGAGAAATCTGATTAGGCTGTTCATATTTTTATCAAAAACAAAAATTACAACGGGGCAACATTTTTTGCCTTCGCTTTGGGGCAAAAAGAATTCAGGACCGGCCCTGCCGGCATGGAAACTTAAATGTCGAGGATGCCGGTATATGATACCGGCATGGAAATTTAAATGTCGAGGATGCCGGTATATGATACCGGCATGGAAACTTATATGTCGAGGATGCTAGGTTTTAATCACATATTTATGAGTATTTTGGAAATTTGGAATACGGCATGGACGTTAGCAAACACCACCATGCCGGTACATGTCGGTTTTCTATACAGAACCAAATAATGTAAACTGATTGTTCCGGCATAGAAATTTATATCTTGGGACGCGGTACCGGCAGTGTTTGAGCATTCCGTATATGTCGGTATGTGTCCGGATTGACCATAAAAGTACTCGAATCCCTTAGTGAAGTCGTTTAATCTTGTTGCCACTTCTGTAAAATTAGGCACACTCCATCCACCATCCCTTAAAAGGCCAGCAATGTAATCACCATACGAGCATGTTTTTAGTACTTTTAAGATTTTAGCGAAGTCTGTACCTTTCCGAAATTCATTAGAATCTTATCGAGGTAACTTATGAAGTTATTTTGGTGAAGAAGTTGAGCAGCAGCATATGCCCTAACATGCTCATATCATACTCGGTGGAAGCTTGCTTTAATAGCTGGTGCACGGTTAATAGATATGGAGGGGGCTCATTTATGCGAACCTTTTTACTATCCTTCACGAATGCTTTGTAATTTGTGGTACAGCGATCTTTAACTCGAGAAGCATAGTCTACCGGTAACTCCCAATCTGTCCCACTTGAAAATATATTTTCAAGAACGCCCGTCTACAGTATACTATATCGGATCGATCAAGATATGGCCAGAAACCCAACTTTGACCTAAATGGAATATTAAAAGGAGCTTTCAAAGTCTTAGGCGCAAAATCGAAACATGTACCTGCCTTGAGGTTAATTTCTTGCCTCACGGCTTCTGACATCGGCATATGACTTATGAAGCGGTGTGAAGTTTCCCTCCATCAAGTTTCTCAATGCATCATCGGTATAAAATCTTGGGGATAAGATGCGAGATGAAGCCCACTTTGTTTTAATTTGACGATTGATATTGCCTTGTGTTGCGCCTTGCCCTTGCCTTGTGTTGGTTGTTGACTCGTCCCACCAACTTCGCTTTGGCTTGCTAATTGACTTGGATGAATCTCATCATCTTCCTCCTCACTTTCCCCTTCATCATGCTCATCGTCCTCAACTTGTTCTAGTACCTTCAAGGATTGCAAGTGCACTCGTTCACCACCACTCTCCCAAATTGACCCTCTTGTTTGAAACCCCAAACGCTTCTTGCGACCTGCGTCTTTCCCAGTGGAGGCGGGGGCGAGGGAGTATCAAGACCGTCCTTCCTCCTTCTCTTAGTGAGAATAGGACCTTTATTTTTCTTCGCTTATTTGGCTTTTGACCTATAACATAAGCAAACAAAATAAACATAAGAAAAGTCATAGCGGTTTAGGAACCAAGCATGGAAACTCTTAAACAAACCAATGCCGGTAACATGTTAGGCATAAAACTTTAAATATCGAGCATGCCGGTATCGTAGTACCGGCATCCTATGGAACCTAAATAGTGTGCCGGTATTGAGCACAATTTCGGTGATGTTCTGTATGTTTTTAAGTGTACTACCTAGGCATTTTTGAATTGAACTAATGCATGCCGGTTTTAAGTACCGGCATTCACGAAACCTAGATACAATGCCGGTACAAAAAATTGTTCCTGTGTGTTTTTAGTTGACTACCTAATAGTCTTCAACCCAATTTGTATGCCTCTCTTGCAAATTCACTATCGAAATTGAAACCGTGTGGTATTCATCCCAAATGCTATCTTAGGTACCTAAACCGGCATGGTATTCAAACCTAGATCCTATCACCGGTACTCTCGTAACTCGGCAGTTTCAGCTATTGTTGGCGATTCTAACCTAAACCCATGGCTACAAATCGATTAAAACAATCATAGATTTTAATCTGGGGATTTAACCGAATGTTTTAAGAAATATATGTGCAATGAAAAATTAAGCATCGGTAGAATATGCAAATTTGTATCTTTTTCTAATGAATTTAATCTTTTAATTCATGAAAATGAATGATCTATCTTTTTTATCTTATTAGCAATTTAATGGTGAAAAAGCACTGAGCTTGAATATTTATTCTTCCAAAGATGTTAATTTCAAAAATAAACCGTGCATCGTGAGAAGGAAAGAATACAAATGTAGATGGTTCATCTTATTAATTAGAGACACTATTATAAGACGTACAAATTTTTTTAGATTAGAGTATATATCCTCTAAGAGAAATATTTAAAAATTGGAGTAATTATTTATGTGTTGATTACGATGAGAATTTATGCTCTGGTATGATTCCAAAGCAAGGGTAAATCAGAGAGAATTAGGGGAAAATATTAAAACCCTCATCGATTTTGGAACAAAAAATAAACCCTAAAACATCAAGTAAAGTGGAACGGGGGAGTAAAAAACAAAACTTAAATGATAATGGATTTGAAGTTGATTTCAGGGAGACGCCTATCTACTGCTATCTACTTGATGGGTGAGCCGCCTATCTACTTGATGGGTTAACCTTTAAGCATACATAATTATCTTGAAAAACAACCTACTTAAGGAGTTAATCTTCAAAATTTGTATAAGAATTAACAAAAAGAAATGAATACCAACGTACTAACCACAAGATAGGATAAGGGTGAAATGAAAAATAAAAAATTGTTATTGGTAGGATAATATCATTTTGATTTGACAAAAATAGATGAATGTCAATGTATTTTTTTTTTGTTGAAGCATGCATTTTATTAATAGAAGATTAGGTTACAATTTGACGTGGGTATGTGGTACCCACTGAGTCATGGAAGATAACTTGACTAATACAAACCGGAATTGGCTTGTCCCAGATTTTGGTTGAAAGGTTTCCCATTTGACTTCTGTCTGCCGCATGGCTGGCCAAGCCATCCGCTGCTTGATTTCCTTCTCTGTAGTTGTGTTGGATAGCGGTTTACGGAATCTTTCGTATCCTTTATTTCTTCAATTATCCCTGAGATGTGCCACGGGGGTTCAGTAGCGGATCAAACTTCTTTTCTGGTCGGCCCTACAAAAAACAACATCCCTTTGATTCTTAGGATGATGTGTTAGGGATACCGAAGTCTTGGTACCTAGGAGTAATGAAAATTAAGATTCAATTAATATAAAATATCTTCCTATGAAACATTAAAATACGGTTTAGCTGCCTTAAGGGTACAACAAAATTAAGGGCCCGACAGTTTCTTTACATGTTTTTGCTCGTCATTGGTTCTTCCATTTCTCAGTTCGTCTTCCTAAGAGCTTGATTCTGCAGACAGGTACTAAGCTCATTCCTCTTCTTTTTATTTCTCTATCTCGATCTGTAAAATTTTTGTAGAAGGTTTTCAGAATCCGTCTCAAAGAGAACTTTTGTCCATTGCCTTTCTTTTGTTGTTCTTGATGCCAAGAGCAGAGCCAAGTTTCTGCAGTCAATGTAACTGATCACAAGGTTAGGATGAGGGTGAGCATCAAAATAAAAAATAATTATAGATAAAAAGAAAGATGTTTTAAAATTCACCCTAAATTCAATTTTCCTTTTACTAAAATTATATTTCTCCGTAACAATTATCATCTTTAAGGCTAGATTAAGGATTTATTAATCTTTTCATGTGTCACGATTGATACAACCGGCCATCCATTCACTTAAAGGAGATGATAAACTTACAGAGTGATTATTCCGAGGATAATTCCAAGTAAGAAAAATAGGAGACCACTGGTCCACTACGCCCAATAAAACATCCAAATGCTAGAAGGGTTGTCCTCCTGCTCGTTAGATCTTCACTCGGTAGGTGATGTCAGCCTAGCATTTCCCTTATGGTGGGTTTGTTTGTAGAATTTCACAATTTCCAGGATTTATAATCCCATGGGATTACAAATTTCGGGATTCATGTGAATCCCTCATGTGTTTGGTAACATTTCCATTCATAAAATTATCTTGTTTTAAAGTCCATATGCTGTTTGGCATTATTTTAGAATCTTAAAATTGTACATATATGGCATTTAGAATTTAAAAAAGTGGGTCCAAAAATTCCTTGAGAAGTTTCCCAACAAATCTTAGGGGGAGGGGTGGGACTCCATATGGAGGATTTGCTGGAAAAGTAATTCCCATGGGAAACGTGATTTCTTTGGGCAAAATGTACGAGGAAACGTGGGATTATTAACTTTACGATTGAGGTCCAAGGAATACGCTTTCTAAAACGAGGTTGGATGGGTAGTACTGACGCGGACACGGAGATGCAAGCACGAACGCGACGAACCAATTCTCAAAAAAATAGGACGCGGATATGTTATGAAATTTCAATGCTAATAAATTATTGATAATACTCCCTTCGTCCCTAAATAGAAGAGCTAGTTCAAGTTTGCACAATTCTTAAGACAAGAAGGATGTGGAGTATTTTAATTATCTTTTACAATTATACCCTTATGGTTAATAACTAGTACAATTTAGAAATGATTTATCTCTCAAACGTACCACAAATATTTGTAAACTTTATACCATTGGAAAACATATTAAAACATCTACATAACGAATATAAACATGGACATCCAATTATACATATTTTTTATACTAACAATAATCAATTACAAAAACAGTTCTTTTTGTAGTGGAAATGTAGGGAAGGCAAAGAGACAAGGAGTTTCTATTGATTAGCATCAGTCTGTATTACATAACTATATTACTTTATATACAAGTAGGAAGATAATCCTAGAAACTATATTGGGCCGCACATCCATATGCTGCAAGCCCTACAACACTCCCCCTTGTGTGGTCCAGTAGAACTTCAAATGCAGTGGTTTTGATAGCAACCCAAAAGAAAAAGAAATCAAAATCCATTGCCGCAGGGTATAGCTCGTGTTGATAACGTGTTTGAGGAGAATTAGAGGTGAAACATGGAGAGATGAGAGGAAAAAGAAGAAGAATATTATTAGGAAGATTAGTAGTTCTATTACATAGGTTACGTTATATACATATAAATGGATAACCTATGGACCGCACATCCATGGGAAGTTGGCCCTGTAACACTCCCCCTTGTGCGGTTCAATAACAAAACTTTATACATAGTGCTTCACATGTAGTGGTTTGAATGTATTTCTTCAAATGACGTCCTCTCCTTGATGGCTTATGTCGAAATCAATCGCCCCATTTAAAACTTTGACAAGTAAAAACCCAGTGGGATAAAACCTTGGTACAGCTCTTCACATGTAGTACTTCACATGATGTCTCGTCTTTTACATATAGCTCGTCACATGCAATAAGATCTTTAAATATCGATGAGTCTAAGTTAATTGCCTCGTTAAAACTTCGTTAGGAAAACCCAGAGGGATAAAACCTGAATTAAAGAAAAAGAGTGCAATATTAATTAACCTTATAACATGGTTGGATGCGTATTCGTTTCCTCATTAAAACCTTGACAAGGAAAACCCACTAGGATAAAACCTTGACGAATGGAAAAGAGTACAACGTGACAAATGCATGTAAAGGTGATCCGTTGCGGATGATCACTTTGCTCCATTGAATTTGACTAGTTGCTTCACAACTCCTAAGGCAGAAATTCTTCATGGGAAAGACAATAGCCTTAGCTGGGAAATTACATTTCCGGTGTTTGTTGTTGTCTCATTAAAAACCTTTCCGAGCAACAAAACCCTGTGGGAAAAAGTAACCTCGGTGAAGGAAAAAAGTTCAACACACCATTAAATGCTCCCCCTGATGCCAGACAATTTTCATTAGTCTAATGCATTCAAAAGGAGTTTATCACACTTTACTTTGGTGACTTGGATGTTTATAGAACCATGTTGTTGATTCTGGAAGTTACGTTGATTAACGGACTATCGTGTTTCATTTCTTTGATTCAGATATTTTTAATAATATCAACGCGATCTTTATGTCTTCAACGTTCAACATACTTGATGCTTTTAGTATTGTCTCGCTAAAAGCCTTGTCGAGTAACAAAACCCTTTGGGGAAAAACTATTCTCGATCGAAGGGAAAAAGAGTACAACACAACTTCAATTTCGAATTAAATTATGTCGACATCATATCCTTAGATCCTCCCCCTGATGTCGGCATCTCCCCCTGATTACTTTCAGAGTTGTTCCAGACAGTTCCTTTAGTCATGTACTTTTCGAAACTGAATATCGGTAATGACTTAGAAAATAGTCTACCATATCTCCCCTTGATTACTTTCGTTGGATAAGAGATTATTGTTCCTTTATAATCAACAACCTTTGGATTTCACTTTCGTTAGCATTCCTTTTTATGTCTTTGCATGGTTAAAACAAATTTATGTCAATGGTTACTTTTAAGCACATGATTACATTCACTATACCATTCCAATGACGTTGCGTTGGCACTGAGCTATATCTAGCTAACAAGTTCACTGAGGATGTAAAATTTAATCAAGTACATTATTATATTAAGTACAACAATGCGTCTATTGTACTTAGATATGGGAATTTCATCTCCCAACACATCTTCGTCATATTTCTTTGGACGAAATGGTTACTTACTTACATTTGAACCTCGACTAATCATGGGAGTGCTATCAGGATGCATGTCTTTGTTAAATTGCCTGACAACTTTATACATATGCAAACTGGTAGAATAATATACCACAAGCTCAATATTCGATCGAGCTTTCCCTAGATTTTTCATCTCAAATTCGGATTTTAAATAGCTTTTAAGGTCTCTTATTACATCAAGAGCACACATCATGTCTGTAACATCAACATAAATAGCTACAATTCCAAATCACGATCTTTCTTATGAACACGCAAGGAAAAATAACTTACTTGTCTATCCCCTCAAAATCAAATAGCCACTTAGACGGGTATACCACTTTCGCCTGATTGCTTCAATCTATAAGTGAACGTTTTATCTAATTGTAAACGCACTCTGTGGTTTAGAGTTACTTGATTTGGGAAACAAAAGTCTATCAAGCACTCTTGTAAATATCTTCTATCTCTTGATTCTTTCAGAGATATGTAACAACCACATACATATGCTGCATTTCAAGTCCTTTTGAAAATTACCAAGCTAACTAAGTAGCAGAACTCTATAACGTTCATTACAAGAGAACAATTCCAGGGCTTTGTGAGAAACCTCGCGCCACAAGGCGAGTCTTTGTACTTTAAGACTACTTTCTTCTCATTATGCTTTATGACAAATTAATTATGTATGTCCAATAGGCTTTATACTTGGTTGGTTAGCACTACCACACCAAATACCCATTTATTTGTCAAAGAACCAAGTTCTACCTGGATTGTATAGGCCAAATATGCTCTTCGTTGACATTAAGCAACAAGGAGATTGGTTCGATCTCATCTTGCTCTATTTCCTTAAGCAAATGTGTATGAAATTAATCATCAATATGCTCGCATATTCTTTCCATTGACTCGTGTGCGTTCTCATAATCCACTTTGGATGTCATTGTTCTCTGGAATCATTAAACTTCGGAGCGTCCTCCAGTTTGATTCATGGAAATATTCAGAGATAATCTTAAGAGATGATTTCTGATGATATAAATAAGTTGTGCCTTACTCACCTACTTCCTTTCTAGGTGAGGATTGATCGAACGAAATGGTATCTCCAACTTCCTTTATGAAGCCACGGCCTCAACCACACTTCCACTGAGTGTAGTTGCAACACCTTAATCTATGGTGTATATCCCGTATTGAGGATTTGTAACTTTGCAGGAAGGTTTGCAGCTGGTATGTGTGATCTCATCACTTTAGCAACATCAGTGTACATTCTGAAAATCGAATATTCTTTATCACTTCACATTTACATTTGTGGAGTATAAGAATCAATATGAGACACAGTGGGAACACACCACGACAATTCCTGTCGTTCCCTTAGAAAATACTTTTTCTTATCTCCCCTTAACGACGGGAAGAATGTCTCATTAAAGTGATAACCCACAAATCTAGCGGTAAGAGATCTCCTGCCAAAATTTTTAAAATGCGGATAATTGTTGGGAACTCATTTCCAACATAACTACTTAACAGTTTTGAAGACCCATCATAGTACGATGTGGAGTCGTAATGGCACATATATAGTGCAACCAAAAATGCGTAAGAACACGAAAGTCAGGCTTAAATCCAGTTACCAACTGGTACGCAGAAAAGGTTGACTAATATTGGGTTCTAAAAACGAATTAAGTAAGATGCGTGTAATATTGCATATCCCCAAAGAAATAAAAGATAGGTTTGTACGCATAACTTATTCCTTAGGCACCATCTGTAACCTTTGATGGTAGCCTCTGCGAGACCATTGGGTATAAGATTCTCTGCATTGATCCTATTAAACATGCAATATTCATCAAGTCCTTTTGATGTAAATTCTCTAGCATTAGCAAGGGTGGTTAGCCTTTGCACTTTGCATTGTGTAATATGTGCTAGGAGTTTTCAAACACAAATTTCTTGGGAACTGTAACTAGTCCAAAATGTCAAAACATTCACCAGATCCATCAGTCACTTTAATGGTCCGCATTCTGCATGAATATTTTTCTAAAGTTCACCTTGTTTTCTTTGTAATATGGAATTTTTACCATTTGCATCTTAGGATGGTCTCGATCATGTTTTACTAAAGACTTTGTAAAAATGAGTGATATGCTTTCTTACCTAAAAGCATAATGGTAAGGGGGGTTGTGCATCTAGTAATTTAGAAAACACTTATTGAGAGATATGTCGTCACTTTGCATTCTGTCAATCTTTTTCCCATTTTTGTTCACTCAAATAAAGTGATGTTTGTATGAGTTCTTTCAAAACAATCATCATGTCACAACCAAAGTTTCTTCATGGTTATGCCCAAAGCCTGTATGAGTCAGTTTCCAACATTTCATTATCGAAGTCAATATGATTCAATAATCCAAATATTATAGTGAATTACATTGCACTAGATTGACTCATTAGTTTCTCTAAAATATATTTCCTTCCAAATATATTAGAGACTATAAAAGATGCAATCAATTACATTCTCATCATTTTGATGTTCCACATGATATCCATTTGCACGGGTTACTTGTGAATTTAACAAGGTGTGATTATCTCTTGGTACATCTAGAGATTTTGTTGCGTCTTTGTTCTATCTTGAAAGAAAAATGAGCAGTGCTGCGCTCGATAAGATAGTCAATTGGCGAGGCAAAGTTCTTGTTGCCATTAAAGTTGATGTGAAAATTGGTTGTTACTATGATACACATACACATTATATTGTATATACCAACACCTATGACCAGGTGCATTTCCAACTCTTTTATTTATGATGAGAGCTAAAATTACATTTTTAGCTGATCCCATGTTCAATTGATACCTATACTTTGGTGTCATTACTGCTGGGAAAAAAATAATAATATTTTTTTTAATGATATATATGTCCCTTTTCACATGCTTTATATGAGTTGGTACGTCTAACCCTCATTACTTTGGGGTTCTTTCCATTTTAAATTTTGCTACATTTAGCTTAATTTGAGAAATTTCTTTATCTCAATAGGCGAAGAGAATCTCACTACACATGTCAAACCACTTACTTTAGGTTGAATATATTACTAAAGATAATTCTCTTGTTGTCATACTTTAACATATACCGGTTCGTTAGTATTATGGATGAAGTAGAGAAATGAAAATTTTATGACTCATATCATCTTTTGTGAGTTCTTCCACAAAAATAGGAATACATGTGATTTTATTTGAACGTATGTTTTGAAACTATTGACAGATTAATAGTCGAGTAAGTGGATACATTCCACAGAACATTCAAAAAATTTGGGAAAATATCAAGTATCCAATAATGGTTCTCAAGTACTTCTAAGCCCCAAATGAATACATTGGAATTGAGTTGGTACAACCAATTAAACAAACACCATTCAACTATATCCAATATCATATCCAAGAGAACAAATTAACATTAAGACCAAAATTCATAATGATCGAAATTAACGGTAATAAGTTGACCGTTTATATGCTATGGACTTATCTTAAGACAAACAAAACACAACTAGGTAAACATGTTTCCAAAACAATATACAAGCCCAAAACAAATACACTAGCCCAAGTAGGTGTTTGATGTTACATACCTCAATTTTTTTTTTTTGGTACAACCAACGTATACACAGAACCAGATCCCAATAGCACATGCACGCCTGGATTACCAAAACGGGATAGGAAAGGACAGCCCAGAAAGGAACGGGATAGGATAGGATAGCCCAGAACGGAACCGGATAGAACAGGACAGCACCGGAGCAGGACAGTGATAGGCGTATTAAACACCTTGATTATATTTATAATTGATGCTTTCTTTGTTATGTTTTCTGGCGAATTATGTATTATTACGTTTGTTTTGATTTTTTAGGTACTCTGGAGTTGCACGGACGAAAATAAGATGAAATCACCCAGTTTGAGCAAAAAGGGCAAATCTGTTATTTCATGGGCGAACACTATTTGGAGCCTAGTCACAGGTTAAGGGGTTACTAATGGGTGGCCCGTATCACCTCTTGGGGTTGTTCAATAACCGTCCCTTGGTATTAGAACTTCATATAGGTCGAGTTGAGATTCAGGATAACAATTCTGGTTCTTCTCTCACAACACAGACCAAGATCTGTGCAACAAGGGTTCACGCCGGCGATGGGTTAGAGGCATTGGCTCAGATTTGCTGGGATTTTGGTCGAGACAAGGCTGGGGTCTGTGTCATTCACCGGGAAATCAGTGAGGAAAGAACGAACTGGATTAGGGTTCTACAGCAATTGATGAAGCACAGAAGACAAAAAGGAAGAGAGAATCAAAGAAGAAATTTGGGGTTCGATTGGAGATTAATCATGTTTGTAAACAATGGGTTTGCCGTCGATTTGAGAAATGGAAGAAGAAATCAGAGAACTACGCTTGTTGCTGGTTCATTTCAGTTCGATTGAAGATGGGTTTTCAGCCGTATTGATCCTGAATATGAAGGAGAGAAGAAATCTGTTGATGGCTGTACACTAGAAGATGGTGTTCTCGAAATTAGATGGGTTTAGAGATGAAGAACAAGGGTTTCAAGAGTTTGTAAAGAATTAGAACACGGGTCTGTGTTGGAATCGTTATTAGAGAGAAAGAATGACCATTATTGTTGTCGAATTGAAGGAAGAGAAGGCACTGGTGGTTGATTTGAATAGAAGAATTTGAAGATTGGATTTGAGCTTGATTCAAGTTATGCTCCTGAGATTGTGTTGTTAACCAGAGTCTTTGGGTTGTTTGGATGGAAGTTGCGGCAAGATAGTGGTACCAGACATGGTGTTGGTGGTATTGAAGCCGAGAAGCAAAAAATTGATGTTGTTGCTATTTATGTGGTGGTGCTACAGGTATGGAACTGAAATGGCAAAGGGAAATGACTAATGGTGGCCTGAGAGGCAGTGGCACTGGAAAAATGCAGTTGGTGTGTGATGCACTGGTGGTTGCTGTGTTGAGCCAGGAATTAAGGAAATTGAAGCTGCAGCAAGATGGAGTTGCTGAGACAGGCTTGTAATGCAAGAGATGGGTGATATCAGTTGAGATGAGAAGGGGATTTGAAGCTATAGAAGGCATTGGTGATGACCTGAGATAACGGTGCTGTAGCATTGGTTGAGTTTTGGAGCTGCAGAATGTGTAGTATGCAGGGAAGAGCCGGAATTTGGCTAGGAAAACAATCAAAAACAGGCTGGACTCTGGTGGATTTTGTTTCCACTGAGTCGACTCAGTGATTCCCGACCCGATTCAAATGGACTGGACTTCTACATTAGCGATGCATGGCCCATTGGACTGATCTGAGAACCTCTTCTCACAGCCAGGATTGGACGTGAGATTTATAGAATTTTGGCTAGTTTTGGCAACCGGATTGAGTTTGCTTTCATGATTTGTTTGTAGTGATATTGTGGTTGCGAGTTTCCCTTTCACCCCTTACTCAATTTTAATTAATCCATTGTGCACGGGATTGTCGCAAATGCTGAAATATTCATTCTAGCGACACTCCATACCCCTACTTGAGTTTCATGTCTTCAATTGTTTGTTTCTGAATTATTCATTCGTCGTTTATTTTAGCTACGATGTTATAATCCCTACATCTGCCTCTTTTTTCCTTAAATATTACTTGAAGCGATCTTAAGGAAAACTAAGGAAGCAGCGGAAGAATACTGGACTTGAAAAGTTTTCTATTCTTTTGTCTCTTGGTAATATATCGTTTATGATTCAATTTATGGCTTCTTCTGCCTATTAGGAAATATATTTGTATATTTGATTCTACCAAAAAATTTTCCTTTTCCTTTTAAAATATTATTTAATAAATACGCGAGTCAATATTGTTTCTTGTTTACTCTCATAGCGTCGAATGATTTGAATGCTTGTTTGTCTGCAGTGACAAGGTATTAAGCAATTGTTTTATGTTAAATACCTTGTTGCCTCATATTTAATTTGTCTCTTATACCTCCCTCCACCTTTCCTATAAATGTCTTTCTTTTATTGCTAGATTAGGGTTATTATACGGGATAATTCTTTTAAGATTTGCAATCTCGTCTTTAGCAAAAGTAAATATGATTATAGTTTGTAGAAAATGATATATTCTTATGATCTTATGTCACTCAAGAACCATAACCTTTGTTAAATTCTAGTTTTGGCAACCGATGGACACGTGATTTGGTGCACGGGATTTACTACTTGGACACCTATAAAAGAGAAAAGTCTTCTTATTATTCGGGATCTTTTTTTGCCTCTACTTTTGTTCTAGCTAGGGTTTAGAACCATGAAATTTTTTCTCTTTCTTCTTGTGATGAACTCCATGAACATGAGCTAGAGCTTTCTATTGGTTATGGATAAAGTTGATTTCACATAACATGAATCCTTGTTTGATATATTAGTTTTGTCTCAGTATTATCGTTTATGATTCACCATCAATATTGTTACATGATTTGAATGCTTGTTTAGTCGAGTCGCGAATCGATTGAGTTTGCTTTCATCTTTATTGCTAGATTAGGGTTATTATACGCAAAAGTGATAATTCCTGATTGCAAGTAGCATAAATATGATTATAGTTTGTAGTGATATATTCTTATGATCTTATGTGAACCATAACCTTTGTTAAATCGGATTAGTGCTTTTACACGTTCGATTGCTTTGATTGGCCTGATTTCATAGAACCTAATGCATCTAGGGAATTAAACTTGATTAGTGCTTTTACACGTTAGGTTGTTCTCTTAGATAGGATTCATATTCGCATCTTTTAATGTGTTTGTTGATGACAAGAGGAGATTTGCGGGATATACTTGCGATCAAGGTATTCTAGGGCCTTTGATAAAATAGATATTAAAATATCAATTCTAGTTATTGTGTTGAAAACATATTTGTGGTTGAAGACGAAATCCATGACCAATACTTTCTCATCCCTGATTTGATTTGTTTACCTTTATTGTTTGCTTTTATTTAGTTTATTATATAAAAATCACAAAACCTCCCATTGTTATTTATAGGAAACCGAAACAACTTGACAACCTAATCCTCTCTGTGGAAACGAACTCTTCCTTACCTTGTACTTCATTTATGTTTTAGTGAGTAAGAAAGTGAAATTATTTTTGACGCTTACGACATCGATCAAATTTTGGCGCCGTTGCCGGGGAGGCAGCGGTTGTCACTTGTTTTTGGTTTCTTATTCTTGTTTTTAGTTTTATTTTTAGTTTTTCTTATTTTCTGGTTTTTAACATAGTTTTGAGAACTCTTGTTTCAGGTACCAATTTCTATGGACGGAGCATATTGGAACAACGGATACGTTTTTCAACAACCTCAACACTATGACAATTACCCACCATCTATGGGATGCAATCAAAACCAATTTATTGGCTATGATGCATATTCTAGAGAACCTTATGGTGATTTTCATACATACCAACAACAACCTTGTAGTGGGTATGTAATTCAAGCACCTAGGTGGGATAATTCCACTTCTAATTGGCTTTATTCGAGTTGTATGCAGATTTTGAATGGATTACAAGACATGCAACAAAGGCTAGACCAACTTGACCGTGATAGAGAGAACGTCGCACAAACCAATTTTTGAAACATTTCTTCTTACCCAACTCCAGATCGTAGTTATGATCATTCACCCATTCAAAGAGAAGAGTCATGGGAAAGCGAACATATTGTAGTCAATGGTGGTAAGCGTGTGAACGTCAAGAAACTTGCGCAGAAATTATACAAGTTGGAAGATGATGGAGCCTCGGAAGAGCTTGTTGATGAAATTAGTAGGACCATTCATATGGAACTTAAACGACGTCGTGATAAGGGTTGGGAAACCGACGACGATTCTTATTATGGTGAGTCTGAAAATGAAGATGATTGTGTTAAAAAGGACCCACCTTTGGAAATATTTGATGACATTAGTGTAGTTGACTCAACTCTTGATCTTTATAATGATCAAACACCTATTTAAAAGGTACATGAGGATGATGAAACTAGTGTGTTACAAAACTTCCTTGCAACAAGGTTTGAGTCTAATGAAGAGGAGTATGTTGAGAATGAGACCGGTATGACCAATATTGTGGAAGACCCAATTGAGCTTGCATATGATTGTAATGATGATGTTTATGTCGAGACTTTGGTTACGGCAGAAACGGACGAAGAATGGTTGCAAGGTTTGATAGAGGACCATGATATAAAAGAGGTGAGTAATTCACTTGAGTTTTTCAAGGATGAAGAGGATTCCGTAATACAAGAGATTGTGCAAGGTTTGTTTAACCCTTTGCCTATTGTTTTTTCTCCTTTACCTCTTATAGGTTTGAATGTATATGCTTCGAGAATATTGTTGGATGACTTTGTTTCTCGTTTTCCTCCATTAGAGATACTTGATTCTCATACTATGCAGGTTTTGGAACAAGAAACCGTGGTAGTTCCTGACTTCTATATTCTTTATACATTTTCGAGTGTGGACAAGAATAAGTGTGGGGGAAACTTTTATCGGTTAATAGCTTCATTTTTGTTTTATATTACTAATATTTGTGTGAAGCTAGTGTTTGCAAAACAGGTTCTATGGAAGGATCCCCAACTTTTCAGATTGTTGGTATATGGGGAATGAATCTTGCAAGGATATAGTCGGGATGACGACTTTAAACCAAGCGCTGAATGGGAGGAAACCCATAGGTTTTGTATCTCTTATCTTTTAATTTTTCTTTTCTTATTTTTTCTGATTTCTTGTCGCATATTATAAGATTTCCCACCTTGACTTTCTTTGGACGATTCAATTTACATTGAGGACAATGTAAAGTTTAAGTGTGGGGGAGTGGTTAAACATTTGCGTTGTAAATTTTTCAACTTTTGTGTAAGATAGTGAATAAAAAACTCCAACTTGTAGTTAGTTTAGAGTCACATAGTATACATGTCGCTAAGATTACATCGAGAATCTCATAAGAGTGACTGAACTTAGAGATGACAGAGAACATGATCGGGTTTCTTACTTGTATGAGAGTTAAAGTTGGATTTAACCATGACAGTGGCAAATAAGGTGCAGAATGAATTCGGTATTAGAGTAGTGATCCCCTATAGTGGAGACTACCCATGTTACATAATGTGAGGCACCGACCTTCAATTCTTTGTACCTGTTTAAATTTGTGCTTTTAGAGTGTGTGTCACCGTACGTAAGCTCCGGGTAGAATGGTGAGCTACCCATCCTCGCACCAATAGAGGCACTATTTTGATCTCTTGAGTGCTATTTTTATCAATCATGATGGTGACATCGAATTGCTAACTTACATACCACTTGTAATCTTGTTCGCAGTTAGCACCATCCACTTTATCTCTCTCTACACCAACAGGTCCATAGAAACACCATCATCATCAACAAGAGGAGCATCACAAATTCGAAGGAAAGTTGAAGACATTCAAGGTTTACAAGCAACAAGACAAGGAGCAGAATTTTTACAAGTTGAAGACTATTGTGCAAGAGCGAAGATTATAAAGATGAGAGTTCGAAAAGTTTATGATATCGAGACATACAAGTTGTGAAGAATCAAGTGGTAAAGTACTTATACCATGGCCTTTGTACTTACATTTTTATTTGTATTTTATTTTCTCTTGTCTCAAAAAAAAAAAAAAAAAAAAAATTGTTAGGTGCATTATTAGTTTTATTATTTTTTTTTGTTTCGTTTTGTTTTTATTTTGTATTTGTTTTAATTTTTTTTGTTGTGTCATAAAAAAAATTAAAAAAAAAGAAAAAAAAAGTAAAAGAGACAAGAAAAATTCATTGTATCATATTTTAGGTTTGTATAGTTCATTTTTAGTTTTGTATTCTTTCAATAAATCCAATGGAAAGAAGGAATATCTACAATGAAGTTTCAAGCAATAAGGATTTAGAGAAAAAAGTTACATTGTCAAGATTCTACGAAGTTCAAGAGTTATCATCAAGAGTTGAAGACCGAAGACGAAGATGAAGACACCGATTGAAGACCGAAGACGTTTCTATGGATGCTGTGAGAGTGGTGCTAGCTGCACGCCGAACAGATAACGAGGTAAGTAAGCATATTCCCACCTTCGTTAAGTGGTTGATTTCCTTTCAAAGAGATCGTCAGAAAAATGGGTTTTCAAAAATAAATAAAAGATGTGGGTTTTTAAAATACTTCGGAGGTTTTTACCTTCCTACCATTCAACGTGTCGCATGATTCTCTCTTCACTCCTACCTGGACACATGTGTGACCCATAAAAAGCTGTTTATTATTCAGCACAAATTCATAAAACCCTTTCTTGTGAGGAAGAGTCGAGACTTTCGATCACTCCGAACCCGAATTTCTTTCGAGAAGGGATGGTTATTTCTCTCTCAACTTTTAAGGATGAGATTGTGTTCATTTATGTGTCTAACTTCTTATGATTAGTGTGCAGAATCTCTATGTCTTCTTAGCGCGTTGGATGCTATCATTACGGAGAACTTGTAAGTTGGAAAAATAGGTTTTGTGGCTATATCTCTAGTAAACCCTCACGAGACTATAACTCGTTCACTAGGGACACCTAGTGGTTTAAAGGCTTGTTATTTATGCTAAAAGTGACCGTAGCCTCGACGACACGGAGTTGTATGTATTTGTTTAGTTTGATTTGCTCGAGGACTAGCAAAGTCTAAGTGTGGGGGAATTTGATAGGTGTATTAAACACCTTGATTATATTTATAATTGATGCTTTCTTTGTTATGTTTTCTGGCGAATTATGTATTATTACGTTTGTTTTGAGTTTTTAGGTACTCTGGAGTTGCACGGACGAAAAGAAGATGAAATCACCCAGTTTGAGCAAAAAGGGCAAATATGTTATTTCATGGGCGAACACTATCTGGAGCCTAGTCACAGGTTAAGGGGTTACTACTGGTTGGACCGTATTACCTCTTGGGGTTGTTCAATAACCGTCCCTTGGTATTAGAACTTCATATAGGTCGAGTTGAGATTCAGGATAACAATTCTGGTTCTTCTCTTACAACAAAGACCAAGATCTGTGCAACAAGGGTTCACGCCGGCGATGGGTTAGAGGCATTGGCTCAGATTTGCTAGGATTTTGGTCGAGACAAGGCTGGGGTCTGTGTCAACCGGGAAATCAGTGAGGGAAGAACGAACTGGATTAGGGTTCTACAGCAATTGATGAAGCACAGAAGACAGAAATGAAGAGAGAATCAAAGAAGAAATTTGGGGTTCGATTGGAGATTAATCAGGTTTGTAAACAATGGGTTTGCCGTCAATTTGAGAAATAGAAGAAGAAATCAGAGAACTACGCTTGTTGCTGGTTCATTTCAGTTCGATTGAAGATGGGTTTTCAGCCGTATTGATCCTGAATATGAAGGAGAGAAGAAATCTGTTGATGGCTGTACACTGGAAGATGGTGTTCTCGAAATTAGATGGGTTCAGAGATGAAGAACAAGGGTTTGAAGAGTTTGTAAAGAATTAGAACATGGGTCTGTGTTGGAATCGTTATTAGAGAGAAAGAATGACCATTGTTGTTGTCGAATTGAAGGAAGAGAAGGCATTGGTGGTTGATTTGAATAGAAGAATTTGAAGATTGGATTTGAGATTGATTCAAGTTATGCTCCTAAGATTGTGTTGCTAACCAGGGTCTTTGGGTTGTTTGGATGGAAGTTATGGCAAGATAGTGGTACCAGACATGGTGTTGGTGGTATTGAAGCCGAAAAGCAAAAAATTGATGTTGTTGCTATTTATGTGGTGGTGCTACAGGTATGGAACTGAAATGGCAAAGGGAAATGACTAATGGTGGCCTGAGAGGCAGTGGCACTGGAGAAATGAAGTTGGTGTGTGATGCACTGGTGGCTGCTGTGTTGAGCCAGGAATTAAGGAAATTGAAGCTGCAGCAAGATGGAGTTGCTGAGACGGGCTTGTAATGCAAGAGATGGGTGATGTCAGTTGAGATGAGAAGGGGATTTGAAGCTATAGAAGGCATTGGTGATGACCTGAGATAACGGAGCTGCAACATTGGTTGAGTTTTGGAGCTGCAGAATGTGTAGTATGCAGGGAAGAGCCGGAATTTGGCTATGAAAACAATCAAAAACAGGCTGGACTCTGGTGGATTTTGTTTCCACTGAGTCGACTCAGTGATTCCCGACCCGATTCAAATGGACTGGACTTCTACAGTAGCGATGCATGGCCCATTGGACTGATCTGAGAACCTATTCTCACAGCCAGGATTGGACGTGAGATTTATAGAATTTTGGCTAGTTTTGGCAACCGATGGACACGTGATTTGGTGCACGGGATTTACTACTTGGACACCTATAAAATAGAAAAGTCTTCTTATTATTAGGGATCTTTTTTTGCCTCTACTTTTTTTCTAGCTAGGGGTTAGAACCATGAAAGTTTTTCTCTTTCTTCTTGTGATGAACTCCATGAACATGAGCTAGAGTTTTTTATTGGTTATGGATAAAGTTGATTTCACATAAAATGAATCCTTGTTTGATATATTAGTTTTGTCTCAGTATTATCGTTTATGATTCACCATCAATATTGTTACATGATTTGAATGCTTGTTTAGTCGAGTCGCGAATCGATTGAGTTTGCTTTCATCTTTATTGCTAGATTAGGGTTATTATACGCAAAAGTGATAATTCCTGATTGCAAGTAGCATAAATATGATTATAGTTTGTAGTGATATATTCTTATGATCTTATTTGAACCATAACCTTTGTTAAATCGGATTAGTGCTTTTACACGTTCGATTGCTTTGATTGGCCTGATTTCATAGAACCTAATGCATCTAGGGAATTAAACTTGATTAGTGCTTTTACACGTTAGGTTGTTCTCTTAGATAGGATTCATATTCACATCTTTTAATGTGTTTGTTGATGACAAGAGGAGATTTGCGGGATATACTTGCGATCAAGGTATTCTAGGGCCTTTGATAAAATAGATATTAAAATATCAATTCTAGTTATTGTGTTGAAAACATATTTGTGGTTGAAGACGAAATCCATGACCAATACTTTCTCATCCCTGATTTGATTTGTTTACCTTTATTGTTTGCTTTTATTTAGTTTATTATATAAAAATCACAAAACCCCCCATTGTTATTTATAGGAAACCGAAACAACTTGACAACCTAATCCTCTATGTGGAAACGAACTCTTCCTTACCTTGTACTTCATTTATATTTAGTGAGTAAGAAAGTGAAATTATTTTTGACGCTTACGACATCGATCAAATTTTGGCGCCGTTGCCGGGGAGGCAACGGTTGTCACTTGTTTTTGGTTTCTTATTCTTGTTTTTAGTTTTATTTTTAGTTTTTCTTATTTTCTGGTTTTTAACATAGTTTTGAGAACTCTTGTTTCAGGTACCAATTTCTATGGACGGAGCATATTGGAACAACGGATACGGTATGGGGAATACCCATATGGGACGGGTTTCCCATGGGTCACCCGTAACACTGAGTTAATACATAAATTTGATTGTAATCAAAACTTAAATATGATTCAAACAAAAATAATAACGTAAGAACAATGCATTCTGAAATCTTAAATTCAGTAATTTATCTTAAAGTGAACAAAAGAATCTGTTATTGACTTATCAGTTTTGCTGTTTTTTCCTTTCTCATTCTATCTTCGTCCACGTTAACCATTTCATTATCGGCTTCATTTTATCTATTTTAACTTTTAGAGAATGTGTCTGATCACAAAAAAAAACACGAAGTGATGAATGTACAAGAACGATCTAGAATATGATAAATGAAAAAAAGCTCGACTAAGTGGTGGAAGTATAAAAATTATACACATTGTTGCATAAAAGTCTAAACCCCTAAGTTATGAAACGTACGGGGCAGGTATGGGGTGGGGATCTTGAATCTCGTCCCCACCCCATCCCCGTAGCTTAGGTTTCGGGTATTACCCATACCCGACCCCATCCCCATTTGTGCAGGTAAAACCCTACCCAAACGGGGCGGGTACCCACGGGGATGAGTTTGGGTGGGGCAAATGGCCATCCCTAACAGATCACAAAATCTCTAAACAGAGAATTTCTTCGCATGAGATCTTTCTCCCCGCGAACAGGTATACCCAAATAGTTCTCCTCTTTCCACAAATCAGGATCGGCTTTTCCTTTACACATATTTCCCAATCAAAGGACGGGATTAATCAAAGTAATCCCTGATTATTGCATATACAAACTCATATACAAACGTATTCAATTAAGATGAATCAAAGTAATCCATGATTAATTAGTACATACACAATACCAAAACCAAAATAATAATATCAAACTAATTCATGATTACAAACGATTAATTAAAATAATTCCTAATTCCAATATACCCAACTTATATGCCAAAATAAAAAACAGGGGAAGAAAAAAAAAGATCCAACTTATCTGATTTGATTCCAGCGATTTCCTTGATGTAAATCCAAACCCAACTTTTGATTCAAACAACTTGTGTTTATCATCCATTTAGGAAAAAAAATAATAAAATAAAAATCAATCGCTCTGCGGTATAGCATCGGGCATGATAACGTTTTGTAGTGGAAATGTAGGGAAGGCAAAGAGACAAGGATTTTCTATTGATTAACATCAGTCTGTATTACATAACTATATTCATTTATATACAAGTAGGAAGATAACCCTAGAAACTATATTGGGATGCATATCCATAGGCTGCAAGCCCTACAACAGTTCTAAAAATATCCTCTTATTTAATAATATCGGTCAACTATTAATGAGACAAAATTTAAAAATAAATAGGTGATCTATTTAAGGACGGAATGATTTACTAAATAATTTAGGTAAGAATATATATATCAATCAATAACCTAAACACCCAATCACATCTCTCACACCACGTCGAGAGTTGCAAAAACCTCCCCTCTCATTGGCCGGTGAACGAAACTCTCGCTCCTGATTGGCTGAAATCAAAGTTAGCACCCTTACATTTCGTGGCCGTTAATTTTTAATAGAATATGTAATATGAACCTTTGGATTAGCCGTAAAATCTACAAATATCTTTTGGGTGGAGACCGGGACGATATTTTTTCCGGGAAAAAAAAAGAAAATTTCCATGTAAAAAGAAAATCAACATAGATAAGTCGAAACAATTCTCTTTTTAGAAAAAATCCGAACAAAAAAGATCGTTTCCCACTATTAAGACCTACGGCATGAAAGGTATCATCTCTTAAGCGTGCATGTATATATTAGGTATGTTAACGTATTTCAAGTATGGAATAATATAATTTGATTTTTTTTATTTTAACTATATTATTTTCTTGTTTTGATTTTTAATGCTAAATCAGGACTTAAGAAAAAAAAGGGAATAAATAACAAGAAAAGGACGGATATCCTTAGGAATAATATTTTAATTTTGTTAACAAATTTAGGAACTGCCAGATTTTTTTTTGTTCATCTCTATATTTAGATTACTCCAGTCCAGATATAGAGATTGATTGGTTGACAATTTATGCTTGGTCTCTTAACATGCATAATTGTCGAGCAGAAGTCTTGGCTTTGTTGCCTCAGTATATATATAAGTTCTGGAGAAACCCTAGCCCTAATGTTTTCTCTGTTTTACCATTTCCTCTTGATCTTTTCTTTGTCGCACTCACCTTTTTTATTTTAATCAATTGAAAGTTTAAGATTTTGGTTCCCAATTTCGTTTTGATTTGTTACTGTTTCATTGATGTTTAGGTGGGCATTTGCAGAATATGTAAACGAGCAATAATATCACAACTCCAATCCGCGACAAGGTAATGATTATTTCGTATTTTTTGGTTTAGTTTTTTTTTTCCTTCCTGTTTTTTCTGAATCTTCGGTTTACTGATACAATTTGTCCCACTACTATGTCTCAACCATTTGCTTTGCGCTATTCATATATGTACGAATTATCTCTTAGATACGAATTTTGAAAAAAAAAAATTAGTTCTGCAGTATGCAATATTTTTTTCTATTGATTTCAAATATTTTGATTCCTGACGATTTATAATGTTCGTAGAGCAGAGAATACGTACAGTTGTAGCCCATGTCCGCACCCTAATGATCTTTGTTTCTAATCAAGCTGAGGACGAGCTGCATCAAGGTATGACACTATGTTTACTTGGGTTTCGGATAATCTGAGTTTCTTCTTAGTAAGAAACTATTATTGAAGACACAAACATCTCCATAAAACACAACATTGATGAAAATAGGGAGTTTCATACTATAGGAGTAAGTTTTCTCTGTATTCTCTTTTTGATTTCCTTCACTTTTATTGGATTTTGTGCTTAAGAGAAGATTGTAGAATTTATGTTTTACTGTTGGTACAAATATATCTTATTCTTAGTGCCCTTTTCACTTTCAGTGATGATGATAAAAACCAGACCAGTCAGATGGCTTCTTGATTCTTTTGCATTGGGATTTAGGTTCATTCTCCGATAATAAAAAATTTCGGTAGTCATTAGCCAAAAACGTTTTATTTGGGGGAACTATTTATCGTTACAGGTTTCATATTTTTTTATAGATGGTTGTTATATGAAATACACATGATTGTTGGAAAAGAAAAGAACTTACACATGGTATCTAAAGATGTTATTAGTTTATTCACATGCCTTGCGAATGCGCAATCAATGACGAAACCTAATGATCAGGAGTGCTGGATACAAGAAACGATAATCCAGAACCTCGGGTAAGCTCGGTCGAACTATGATACGTTGAACCTCATACTCTGTGGTGGAGCTACAACGCAGGTGAACGGTTTTTCTTCTTCGCAAATTATCAAAACTTCTTTGAGCTTTGACAACAATTAATCCTTCTTCAGATTTCCTATCAATTAGTGTTGATGATGGTCGGATTAAGGTAGACACCGATTCTGATTTTATATATAATTGGATTAGTTTTGAACATAGTTTCTCACTATATTGATAACTCATAGTTTATCACCATGATTTAATATATAAATCTTCATATATTAGTTTGTCACTATGTTGATAACTCATAGTTTATCACCATGATTTAATATATAAATCAGACCAATTATGCATATAACTCTACATCCTTTTTGATAATTGGCTGTTGTTTCTTGTTTGGATCCATGCATTTTACATTAAAGTATCACAGTATCGTCAATTTCTTGCTTGGGATGTGTATTTTCGCTAATGCCATTTTCCCTTACACTGCTCCTAATACCTAGATGAATCCGAAGTACGTAAACATCAGAGTTAATTTGCAGCAGTTCCCAAATTCTATTTTAATTTTTTGGTAAGTTAGAGGTTTGTTTATTTGTCTATGTGAAAAAGTATGTCGAATTTATATGTTGATTTTGAGGTGTTCTGGTTGTACTCATGGATGGAATCTTAAGTAATCATAATATATGCTCATATGCTCGATGATTTTTTCATTAGAAATCTCGGTGTTTCATATTTCACATTCGGTATTGTGAATTGATATGTATACTAATATTTTAAGATTTATAGGCTAGCATTGGTAGATTATTATCTTTACGCTAGCAATTCATTTTTATTTAATGACACTTTTCCAGCTGTTTCTATCTCTTACTAAGACGAGGCTTCAAATCATGGACATGTGGTGCAATGGTAGCGCATCTGACTTCATGTCAGAAGGGTATGTGTTCGATTCACGCCAGGTCTAATTGTCGGTATTTAACCGTGTCCGACAAATAGTTGAAGCGTTAGTTTCTGTTTTCGTTGAGATGCACACTGTTTAGTTTGTTATTAGTTTGTTATCTGGGTATTTTGTACATAAGTTGTTTGCAAATCCTTGCAACATTGAGCGAGAAGCTAGATTGTTGATAAAGAAGTTTCCTGCTTCTTTGGTTGCAGAAAAGGGGTATAATTTTGGATGATTTTTATTTTACCTGTATGAGGTTTCTATCTTGGATATGATTTGCGTTACGATGGAATGAAACATAACACTAAGATTTGTGGAGGACCCACTGAAGAATGTTGTAAGGATGTAGACCCAAAGGATGTGGTATTGACAACGAAAAAGGGAGGTGATGGTAACTTTTGTATTATCCGCAAGCTTTGTGGGAGCGGAACTGTCATGTGGGTTACAGTTTCTCTTTTCGTCTTCAGTTGATTTGACACTGAAATTTTAAGGTAGATGCTTCTAGCAATACCTGCAAATATGTTGGTGTATTGCATTAATTAGGTCATGAACCATGTCTACTGCTTTCTTCTAGGCTACTAATTTAAGATAATTATTATCTTTGTGGTGAGCAATATTTAAGTAAACCATAACTTAAATTGTTGAATTGTAGGTGCTTTGTTAATAAGAAAATTCAGTCAGGTGTGTGTTATTTTCCTGGAGGAGTAGAATCCAATTTGGATGCCAAAGTATAGGAGTTGCGAGACTATATGGATACAACAAAAGTAATTTATGCAATAACAGTAATTCTAATGATACTGTTAAAAACTGAAGGAGAGTTATTGCGTCAGATTCCAAGTTTGCCTTATACGGTCCCAAAAACAAGGACAATAAAATGAAGAAAAAACATCACTATGCATGCTACAGTTTTTTAAGGGAGTAAAATTGCCTCTGATTGAGCTGGAGTCCATTATCTTTAATGTTTCTTATGTGATTATGGAACCGGGAAATGCTATAGGACCCTGGGTGGTAACAAAACAAGTAGAAATCTAGCTGGGCCAGTTTGTATGCTGGGGGAGAGGGGCTAGGCTATCAGCAACGAATTGCATAATGCTTCCGTACTGAGACAACACTCTACAAGCTATCCAGTGTAATCTTACAGGGACCAGCAATTCTCTAGGAATTGAAAGACACCATTCGTGATCCTAAAATTCAAATGTTAACAGCATATGCTAGAGTATAAAATCCTTTTAACAAATCTCATAATAAATATTCAATCTTGTTGTTGGTTTCCTGACAATTTTACCGCATCTCTCCCCTTCTAAACTCTAATTTTCTCATAGCAAGAACACATAAGTTGCACCAATTTTCTGTTCAGATAACGTAAGAGATTCAGATATAAAAACTCTTTTTGGTCTTTTGATATTGCAGGTGATAATAAATAGAATGTTGGAATGGGTTCTTTCTAAAATATCTAGATTTACTTATTTCATCTGATTCTTACTTTTTTTTTCTCTTTCCCGTAGGTGATGAAATACAAGACTAATTGCACTGCACAGTTGGTGCTAAGTTTTTTTTCTCTTTTTTTCTTCTATTTTTTTCTCTTTATCACTGAGTTGGTATCGAGAGATCGATGTTAAGTTTATTACAGTACAAGCAAACTTGATTGGCTAACACCTTTTGTAATCCAACTTATCGCAGGCTAGCATGCAGCTGAGTTAGCTGACTCACCCGTGATTTCACTTGCTGATGAATATGATTTCGATTTCATGGGCGTAATGGATATTTATTATACACTTCTGATTTTTTTTCTTCTAATGCTATATATTTTATCACAGCAGCTACACTACGAGTGAGCTAGACAGAAATCCAGATAAGAAGAACAATGCATTGCTCCTACAGAGGTGAATACATCCTGCACCACCCCCCGAGTATATGCTTCAACAGGAATCACCCAGGGGTAAATTGATACAATAGAAACCTCTGAGAAAATGCCTGCCCGTAACCCAGCAGATAAAGTACATTACATAGTCCATTTTAGGGATTGGCGGCTTACCCATTAAATAATGCATTGCTCTTATATATTAATTGTGCCTCTATTATGCTGCCTGACTTCAGCATGTTGTCTGAAATATAATGTGACACATCAAGGCTTGGGATTAGAGTTGTTCTGAGTGAAGAAGCGCAACCAGAGATCAATTCAAGACGATTATGATGGATGTTCCGAAGGTGATGTCAATGGTGGAATTACTGAAGGGCTTGGCATCTGCACTAACTGCACTGCCAAAATAGCTTTCATATTTGTTAGTCTAGAATAGGTTATGGAACGGAATTAGCTCATGTTTAAACTGTATATCTTACTCAAAAGAAGTGGTCACCATCCTGAAGAACAAGTGCATTTTATAGTGCTTTCGATGGAAAATGGCCACACCTAATGGCCACCTCCATGAACACTTCCTTCCTTCCAGAGAAGTGATAGGTGTAATAAACACCTAATTTTATATCTAGTATTTATGCTTTCTTTGCGAGTTATCTTGTGAATTATGTATCTTATGATTACATTTGAGCTTATCAGGTACTTTGGAGTCATTTGGAGCAAAAGAAGGAGAAATTTCTCATTTAGAGCAAAAAGGACAAAAAGATCAATTCACTGGTGAGAGATACATGGAGCGAGCTAGGTTGCGCAAGAAGGAGGTGAAGAATGTACTGTCAGTTCCACAGAACTGACAGTTGATTGAACAAAAATTTTAAGCTGTCGGTTATTCGGAACTGACAAACCTAATAATTTTGGATTTTCCTTATCTCAAGCAGTGGGTGCCAATATTCATTCCAGTGTATTAGATTCCATCTAGGACGAGTTCACTTTAGAACACAGAATTGGTTCTTTCCATCGAACCAGAGCTGCAAGCTTCTTTCTGCCGGCAAACCAAAGTCTGGGGTCACTGCCAGAGTTTGAGCGGAGAAAATGAAAATGGAGAGGAAGAGAGTATCAGAGATTGAGAGAAGAAATTGATGATGAAGATAAACGGGAAATAAGAGAGACATAGATGCTTTCGATCTATAAACTAGGGTTTGTGGTTGTTCTCAATTACTGGTACTGTAAATCGAAGATTGAGGTGATTCAGAAATTAAAAATGATATTTGAGTTCAGTAATGGTTAGGATAAAATGGGTTTGATTATTCTTGTGGTTTGTATGGCGGAGATGAAGAATGGGGGTGAGATGCTGCTGTTGGATGAATCTGTGAAGTGGAAATTGCAGGCTGGGAAGAGATGGTGCTTCCATTGTTACAGGGTGCGGTTCAAGGAGGAGATTGGACAAATGGTTGGCTTATTTGTGATGCAGCTGGTGATGTTGGTAAGTCTGAGTTCTAAAGAGAAGCTGCCGGAAGAAATCAATGGGTTGTAGTGAAGATATTCAAGGGTTTCTGAATCTGGTGGTAATGAATTGTTGTTGTTGATTGAGCTTGAACTGGTACTTGAAGGGTGAACCTGCAGATGTTGAGTAGTGGTAATGAAACATCTATTGATGCTCAGGGAGATGGAATGAATTCAGATGATATTGCAGTTAAGAGAATTGGTGATATATTGGCATTACAGGGAACAGAGAATGGACTGAAGCTGAGCTGCTGTTAGTGTTTTTGAACACAGAGAAAAATGGCTTTTGTGGTACCTGCAATGGAATTGAGAGGAGTGATGGTCCTGTTGGTGGTCTGAGTTGAAATAGAGATGAAGAACTTAAGATGAAGATAACCGAAGTTTGTTGGTGCTATTTCTTTGAGCTGGGAAGCCACAAGGTTGTAGTTGCAGTTGTTAATGAATATATGGGATGGTCAGGGAATGCATTTAACTAGTCAGATGGGTTGGAATTATTGGTTTGATGATTTACAGGGTTTGGCGATTACTAGTGATGGCAGGATGATGGAGATGGCTGGAGTTGAAGGAATGGCTTGAGATGGTTGCAATGGCTTGAGCCAGGGTGCAGTTACACATGGGGTTAGACCTGGTAATGGGATTATAAAGTTGCATTACAGCAGAGTTGAGCTGGTAGAAACTGATTTGCTGTTGAAAGTTTGAAAGGCTGAGCAATTGCAGGTTATGAAGTTGACCCTGAGCTTGTGATGAGCATTTGGAGATGAATTGCAATGTGAAAGGAAGCTGGAGTACAGGCTGTTACAGATGGAGATTAAGATGCAGTTGAGTTATGCAGTGCCCTGTGATGGGTATTTTGCAGGTTATGATTGACACTGGAAGTGATCTATGGTGTTGGTATGTAGCTACAGAGATTGCAGGTGGAATGGTTGAGCAGCAAGATGCTGTTTTGTGCTTGAAGTTACATATTTGGTTGCTGCTGTTGGCCAGAGAAGATGATGGTGGTGTTGTGTTTTAATAAAGAAGTTAAATGGCAGTCTCAAATGTTTGTGTATGGAATGGAGTTTAGCAGATGATTATAAAGAAGTAGAATGGTTGATGATGCAGTAGGGAACAAGGAATTGATGTCGGTGGTTTGTGATTGTTGTTGCTGCCAGAAATGGCTGCGTAGAGCAGTAGAAGAAAGTATGAAGCTCAGGTTGCTATGGCTAGGACTGAAATGGAAGGAAATATGAGTTGATCATTGTAGTAGTTGGAGTTACAGAAATGGAGTGTTTGGGATGGATGGAACAATTGAATGTAGAGCAAAGAAATGGGATAATGGAACTGAAGGCTTGAGCAGGCATGTTGCATTACAACTAAGGATACTGGGGGAAGAATTACGAGGATATTGCATCATCTTGGCGCAACAAAGTTCGGGTCCGCAAGACGGTTGTATGGCTTAACTAATTCCAGCCAGAGTTAGCGTCTGACTTGTGCATCTGACTAGCAGCTGACTCACATATGATCCAGTTGACTCGGTGACTCACTGAGCTTGACTGTGATGACTTGACTGTGATGACAGGTGACCGGGTGGACTTTGCCGGCCACCTGAGGTACTTCTTTGACAACTTTCCCGGCCGATTTCCGGCCATAATACCAGTTTTCCGACGACAGTTTTTGGAGCATATTTTCTACATGGGTTTTTCTCACATATGGACTTTTGAGACTTGACCTAATTTTGGAAAGCAAAGCTATTTAAAGGAAAGACTTCTACAACTTTTAGGGAGAGATTATT
>JAJJWW010016360.1:0-25136 GCA_023531295.1 Papaver armeniacum | reverse complement strand
TGGTTTGAATTTATGATATTATTGTTTTCTCATTAAAAACCTTGTCCATGAACAAAATATTGTGGGGAAAAAGTAACCTCGATGTTCCCCTGATGTAAAACAATGTATTTAGTCTGAAGCAGTCATGGGAGTTTAGATAATTCCTTTAGTCTTAGGCATGCAATCACGCGAGCTTCAGACAATTTCTTTAGTCATAATGTCTTTCACATGTAATCGGAAATTTCTGCAATCTCTTTAGTCCTATACTTCTCACATGTGGACAATCTCTTTAGTAAGTAAGTTCCGCCATATTTTTGTCAAACGTTACTCTACTGACTTGAATGTTTAAAAGAAATTGTTGTTGTTGATTGTAAAAAATTTTTGGTGATATATGTTTCGTATTCACCTTTGATATACCCTTGTTTTCATCTGTTTAATGCAAGTTGCATTATCTTCGTAAATGTAAGTTGGCTCTTCGGTGGCAGAACTCAAACCACATATCCCTCGAATATGTAATGATATACCTTAACCATATACACACATGAAGCGCCTCATGTATGACATTTATCTCAGAGTGGTTCTTGGATATAGCCGTAATAGTTTGCTTGGTCGATATCTATGATATCGCTGTATTTTTATGTGGTTATGAGAGGTACCCAACATCATCAACTCCAACTAAAATGTTGTTTGGTTTTAGTATAAGGAGTTGCAATTACATTAGCGTGTTTTACCTTTCGTCTTCATAGAGATAAAACAAACCCATGTCAATGGTTCCTTTTAAGTATCTAAAGATATTCTTTATATTATTCCAATGACGCTGCATTGGCGCTAAGCTATATCTAGTTTAACGAGTTTGCAGAGAACGAGATATCTAGTCGAATACATTGTGCTAAGTACAAAAATGTACATATTGCATTTAGATAAGGATATTCATCTCCCAGTACATATCTTCGCTATTTTCCTTTTGAGAAAATGGATCTTTATATACATCTATAGTTCGACCAAACCATGGAAGTGCTAGTACGGTACACTTTGTCCGCATTGTATTAGAACAACTGAGTTCATGAGTAATACCTCTTGAGTGACAGTATTGGCCTAAAAAAGTATTTAAAAACTCTCCACCAGTGTAAGTTCTAATTCTGATAACTGAATGGATACGAGATCGAGACAATACAACAACGAAGTATGTTTACTGATAAGAGGTTCGGACTTAACCAAACACAATAGGATTACTATCAAGTAAATATGAATTAACGTTTGTTTATTTTAATTCTAATTATAATAAAAACAATTATAATTGCGAAAATAGATAAGTAAAAGACACAACAAGATTTTGTTAACGAGGAAACCGCAAATGCAGAAAAACCCCAGGACCTTGTCCAGAATTGAATACTCTCAGGATTAAGCCGCTATACAAAAAATCAAACCAACTTCTTATAGTTGAGACCAAGCAACTAAACCTATAGTTCACCTAGTTCCGTCTGTATTCCCACGCCTCCAACTTATGAATAAGTCACGTACTTGGAACAATTCCTTTGGTTCGTATTCCAAACAATAAAGGAACAACAAATTTGTTTGGTGTCAACTCTTTTCAACCAAGTGATGTGAGTTCGACAAAAGGCTCTTCAGTTTATCTCAATAAACTCCTTTTTCAGGTCCTTAGATCTATCTACTAACAATTACCGAAGTAATCGTCTAGATTTTGCAATCAATACTTTAAATCACAAAGAATCGTACTGATGTCGATCTACTCAACTAATCAATCCAATCTACCACAAGGATAAACTGATTATATTTGGATCCTCTTTAAGCGAAACAAGTATTGTGCACACCAAAGATTATGAACCCAAATCAGAAATCTTCAAAGTCTTCTTTGTCTTCAAATATTCTTAGATCTTCAATAAACACCTGCACACAATCAACTTAAATCTCTTGTGATCAATCACGCACGAGAATGGAGTCTCAACAATGGATTATCACAAGACGTCTTTAGATCTACAAATCAGTCTAAAATCCCCGTCGAAACTTCGATCTAGTTTGAGTGAATCTTATATCAGAAGAGAAGATTCTCAAGCATAAACAAACTAGGTGCAATCAAAGTTCAACAACCGTTAGTCAATCAAATCAATCGAAAACTAATAATAAACCGCAATTATCTAGTTTCCCACCAACGGTACTAATAGAGCTTCTCAATCCCAAAGAAGTCTTTAAACTGAAGGGCCGTAAGAGATTTCGCCAAACTTTGGTATTTATAGACCAAGGAAGTTTGGACACCAAGGAATTTCCAAAACCGAAAATATTCTCAAGATATGCAATATATTCCAGATTCGGTTACCATAATTCCTAGAAATTCTTTGTCCAAACATTGACTAAAATCTCTTAGAAAATCTCCAATTAGTAAATGCACATTACCAATTTTCATTTTCCAAAAATAAAATTAAAAACCTTAATTAAAAGATTCTCAACTTATATTTCGATCCAGGATTTTCCTTTAGCTATTAAGGAATATCTTTGAACAATAAAAGATAGGCGTTACAGCACATATTCAAATAATGTCGACATCATTACTTTGTAACTCCTCTTTCATACTTACAATCTTGAAACCGATTTTCCACACTTCCAAACAAGTTTAGAATTGGTTCATCTGACTTTCAAGAACTACGTGATTGATTAAGAACACTCAATCACCAATCATGGGTTTAACGGTTCTACCAAAACAAGTTTCGGTTCTACCTCCATGTGAGTAATGTGCATAGTCACACTAGCTTTCCAAAAATTCGGTTGACTAGGTACTAGGATCGGTTCCCCACATACTTATGGTAACTACTTGTATTTACTGCACATATCCATAGGATCGGTTCCCCTTTCACTAAAAAACATGTTGCACATGTTCATAGGATCGGTCCCCCCATATGCTAAAAACGTGTTGCATCTCTTACAAGGATCGATTCCCCTTTGTGATCGGTTGCACCTCTTCATAGGATCGGTTCCCCTTTGCCTAGAGTTGGTCATACCAATAACACTAAATCGATCATACCATCTCAGGTGATTACTAAGATCAGTTTCACTAATAAAAGTCATACCAATACAAAAGTCAGGCCTTGTGAATAGTTTTACCAAAAACATAAACAAGTCATGAGTGGTTATACTAATCACACATATTGGTAGTTCAAAAGATATGAAATGAATCACAATACCAATAAGCCTAGCGATTTCCCTTTCGATTCATAAAACAAGTTCATGAATTCACTTCCTTTAAACGAATGTAAAACATTGTTTCCTATATTGGAATCTTCACCTCATACCCATACATAATCACAATAGCATTTAAACGATTATGTCGATGTCTTATATACAAATTTTAACGGTTAAGCAATAAACCTTGTATTGTATTCCTTAATACTACGTCTAACTAGAGTATAATCATTCATGTTTCGCAGTTATGTTTTCAACATGCACGACTTGAAAGATACTTAGGGAATGAAACAGTTCAAGTCAAATATCACTAACCTCAAGTGGAAGGATGATGTTGTCGTTGTAGCTCCTTACTTCTTCACTTCTTCAAGTCTTCGCAATACTTGTAATGTCTCATATCGTAATACTTTCAAGCTAACCTATACGAAGTTGACTCTAGTACATAATCAAGTGACTCTTTAAATGAGTTTTGGTTCACTAAAATATGACAACCAACTTGACATACCAACGCTTGGTGAGTTCAACCGAGCAATGCTCTAACATGCTTTTTTGAAATATTTACTAGATTCAATGTTTTACAAATATCTGAAGAGTTTGAAAGGATTGATGACCAAATATCTTATGAAGAAGAGCATTGTCACTTATTGTGGAGGAGTAAGCATGATGAGATGGGCGAAGGTTGATTGTATAGAGTTCAATTTTGTATGGACCTTGGAAGAGAATCTTCCCAGAGGTCTGATTCTTTTCATAGAAACCATGAGAATCAAGAGTTAGAGAACAATTATTGTCTGAAGTAAATTTGTGAGATGATAAAAGATTATGAGCATCTTGAGGAACAAGAAGAATATCATTTAAGACAAAATAATGATCATTGACAGTTTTACTAGAGTGTCTTGTATGAGTTATGGGCATACCTTCTCCATTAGTTGTGTTAATGATTTCAGTACCATCATAAGATGTGGCTTCTTGCAATAGAGAAGCTTAGCTGTGATATGACTATTTGCACCATCAAGCACAATCCATTCATCTTTGTAAAATATGTCTCTGTTCTTTGCAAGTATTGCATTGAGATTTGTTGGTTATTTTCTTCTTTTGTAAGAGAAATTCAACCTTTGATTGCAATTTGGAGCAATATGAGTGTCGATTGACATATCGACAAGGAATTTTGTCACTTGTAGCATTACCTCTTCCATAAGTAGTTCTTGCGAAAATTGCAGGATTTGGATGTCTTCCACCATTAGAATATCTCTTCCTCTGTAATAACCTCTACTAAAAGAACCTCTAAATGAACCTCTAAAGTTATTGCTAGATAGAAAGGCTTTAGCATCCATTTCATGTTTAGTATTATTAAGCCTTTCACTTACAACAAATTCTTCATTGAGAAGGTTATTATGCAACTCAATACTAGTGATCAAAGGATTTCTTTATCTCATTGAAGTAGCAAACGGTATATAATCTGAATTTAAAGATTTGAGAGTGATTATAACAAATTCTCTATCAGACACAATTTCACCAGCAACAAGCCAACAACCAATTGATCAGATAAAGGTTTTATTTCATTTATAAGAGCGGGAATGGATTTGTCACCTTGAGTTAGGGAAAAAAGTTTAATGCGTAACTGAATGGAGTGTGTGGATGAGGCTCTAGAAAAATTTTCTTCAATACTCTTCCAAAGTTGATGAGATGAATTAGATCTAGAGAAATACGCGATGACTGAATCATATATAGTCGAATTAATCCACTTAATGATTGTTGAATCCTCCTCTAGCCAATCTATGTAATTAGTATTCTCTATTCCATTTGCTTTATTTATCGGAGAGGTATATTGAACAGGACAAAAGAAACTTCTTTAATTTGTATCTTTGTATAAAAGGATTCATCAAATTTCTCCATATGGAGTAATTGTCCTCTTTGATTTTGATATGGACAAATGTGGTTATTTGATTAAGGGGAACTTTTGAAAAAGAGGATGAAGTTGGATTCTCCATTGATGAGGAAGAACCAAATTCATGAATCATAAACAGATCTGAGATTCGAGATAATAAGCAACAAAAAATCTTGTCGAAAAAGATGAAGAAAAGCTTTCGCCGTATTAATGTGAAACAAAGATTGTTTGATATCATATCAAAAAGGTAGTTTAAATCTGATAAGAGAAACTCGATGAAGATGAAGACAGTACAAAATCACCAAAGAACAGGGAATCTCTGAAAATATTAGAAAGGAATGATTCAACAACAATATTGAAATTGTTGTTTTGAAGAACTGGATCGAAAAAGGATTAACAATCTAACCCTAACCTGTCTGATAAATTCAAAATCTAATTCAACCCTCCCTAGACAATCAATCTTTATGATCCAAACCTTGAAAAACCTTAGAAACCACACACCATGAAACACACTAAATCTCTTCAATTATACTGATGAAATGGATAGGGTTTTAGGGTTTTCAATTTGGGGCAAACACATGAAACAAACTAAAATCTCTTCAACTGCTGCAATCTCTCGCAAAAGAAAAAAATATCTTGATAAGTGTACTTCTCATGGATATGGACTTGGTATCTTGGCTTTTACCACCTTGGGTGAACTTAGTGAAGATATAATTGTTTACTTGAAAAGATTGAAGAGTTGTCTGGCCCATCATGATGCAAATGTTAAAATTGACAGTTTTTTATTTCATCGAATAGGTCTTGCTAATCAAAAGGGTGTTGGAGTAAAACTTTTTGCCATGCTCCTAACAGCCGCTTTGTGAGAACCTCTTTATTTAATTTCAAATAAATGCCACATGTAGCAGATTTCAAAAAAAAAATTAAGAAAAAAAAGTTATTTTCAAATATATTTTTTAAAAGAGTACAATATGCAAAATAATTATCTATTATCTTCTTGAAAGCTTGAAAGAAACAACATTAAATACTCTTTTAGCAACATATATTGATACATGTGTAATCGTATTATATCAATGAAATTAAGAGAAATAAAGACTCTTTTTTTATTATTTCTTTCTGTCATATCTGGAAAGGGACTAGTCCCGGGTATAGTATCTCCGGAATCAATCATATCTTTTCGTGAAACATCTCTTCAGACCATCCTTTACAACCTACCCATATGGAGAAAAATATCACAAGTAACAATACCTTCTTCTTTTTTCATCTTTGCCGCAACATAACCATTTTTTCATAGATGAGTTTTTTTCTCAGAAGATGATGAATATATGTGAACTCAGGAAAGCAAACAAAAAAGAGCTTGACTTCTACCGTTTCATGATGAACGTTTCAATAGATGAGGTGAAAGAACAAGCTCCTCAAACACTAGTATAATTCGTAGAAACACATTCAAAATACATGACAATTGTTTTGTACATTCATTTGTTTGCAAAACCCTTGTTGTATTATGGGAATACTTAAAGAAAATTGGAAAAATGTCCCAAAATCAAAGGCAGTGTTGGAAAAATGTCCCATTATGGACAAGTTGGTCAAATGTCTCATTTCGTCATCTTTATGTGTGGGATAACACATGCGACTTAAAAGACAAGTATATTCTTCAAACTTTAGGGTTTAATTAAGGTTCAATTTTCAGGATTCAAGGTTTAGGGGTTTAGGGTTTAATTTTTCTTTTGAATTATTATTTTTTAAAATTTTCTCAAAAGAAAAAGAAAATTTAAAAAAAAAATTATAAAGGAAAAAATAAAGAAACAATATAAAATTTAAGAAATAAAACTTAAATCATAAGCCATGAACCCTAAAAATTAAACCTTGAACCCTGGAAATTGAACCTCGACTCGGCTGATGAAATGGATTGGGTTTTACGTTTGGGGCAAACTATATGAGAGATAGATAGAATAAATTAGAGACAGAGACACTATTACAACAATGAATTTACCAAACCAAATTAATTAATACTAGTAAATAATCGACAAATTTCAAATTTTTCTGGTTACAAGCCCAACCCCTCCAATAATATATATCCTTAATAATAATAATAAACAACTTAATACATCATATCCTTTTGATAATAATAATAATAATAATAATCACTTTAATCCATGATATCCATTTGATTGTAGCCTGACTGCCCGAGACTAACGGTCTCCTTGTTACATGTCAGTCTCCAGTCTGTTTGATAGTGATTCAGTATGGATAAACTTCTCTGTCAAATAGTCAATCTCCCAAAGAAATTCTTCGTTGAAAGTGTTTGTGATGCATTTCAGGAATGGATTCGCACGGGCCCTGCGTCCCAGACTGGTAATGGCTTCGGTGAAATTAATGTATCCATCGGAAGTATGAGTCCTTCTCCCTTAAATAGTCCGTACACATCTCCAAAATTGGTGAACAGATCGTAGGTGGTTTTGAAGTACTCCAGGGAACTCAAGCAAGTGTATTGTCCATGTTGGTCCCACTCCCATTGCCAGAAACGCTATGCGGCTGCACGTCTTTGGCCATCTTTGTTTCCACCCAGCGTGTAAATGACATGGGCATCAACCCAACTTTGATACAACCCATCCCAGAGTGTAGCATTACTATAAACTTCAGAATAAACAAACACAACTTTTGGTGAAATTTTTTTATATCAAAAACACTTTGTTATTGTTGGATTGAATGAAATATAAAATCAATCTCTCTATTTTATTAAATCAAAACCACAGTAAGTAACTCCTTAATTTTTTAGCTTCAATATATTATTTAACATTCATAGGAGAAAAGATTTTTAAGGTCGACTAATAAATGAAAATCACAAAAGAAAAACTAATAAATCAGACCGTATATTCTTTATAATCTAGATTATAAATCATAGTTTGGACAACTTAAGCAAGATAAAGAACTCCATATTCATTTTTGGAAAGCTAAATTTGCGGCTGTAAAATGATTAGTTTAATTAACTTTTAGTTTTAAATGTTTTATTGATATTTCATAATAAATATCTCCATAATTAATCAATTAAATATATTTTCATTAATATGGCCCAACTGAAATATAAATTAATAATCATTATAATAGTTGATAATAATAATTTGAAAACTTAGTCGTACAATACTTTAGGTGGCATCCTAGCAACAAGATGGGCGCCAACACCTTTTTGAATAGCAACCCCTAATCTATGAAAAAGAAATTTACCTACTCCCCTACTAACATCATTACTAACAAGACAATTCTTCAACCTCTTAAAAAACACAACATATCATCCCCAAGCTCTCCCAACGTGGAAAATGCTAAAACACCCAGCCCATAACCATGCGAAACACATTGATCTAAATATTTAGCACGTTTGCGCAAAACAGCCTTCGCAATAGCCTGACCCGGAATGAAAGCACGGACACCTTCACCTGTGAAGGGGGGAAACGCCTGTAACATCCATACAAACATCTTGGCCATTCTCCCAACTATGAACAAGGATGTCAGCAGGGCGCAAATCCTTGTTGTCATCCGACAGAAAACCAAGGGAAACTTCTTTGCGAGCAGGCACACCAGCTTTGTAACATATATCGGCAACAACGTCACGTACATGGTCATGCCGAAACTTTATCCCAACATCCTTGGCACAGTGAAGAGCGTGATCACCAAAAATATCCATAGGTCTATTGCAGCTTGAGCATAAGCCACCTTCGACGAAAAAGGGGATACCAAGGCGGTAACAAACTACAGCTCTAAACTGTCTTGGTCCAAGGCATTGATTCAGACCACTAATAGGTATGGCCAAAAGATAGTCTTGAGCATGCTTAACCCGATTGCATTGCCACATAACGGAATCTCTTACACACATAGAAAATTGGGTGGGGATTAGCCTCTTAACCGCGTCAAAATAAGTAACTGCCAAGGAATGCATAGAAGGGGGGGCAGTATCATCAACGCAATAGTTAGAAGGCAAACCACATACCTGGATGAAGTTCTGAAGAGCTGACTGATAAGCAGAAACTTTGTCTGATGGGAATAAGCTACCAAGAATCAACTTTTGTACCGAAACCGTCTGACTCTAGGAGGCAAGGTAGCAGTAGTTGCGAGTGTCTTCCATAGTATAAATGCCAAGTCCACCATCCTTGATGGGTAAAGTAGCTAAACGCTGCTGCAAAGGCTCAAAACCTGCTCCATCACCAATGATCAAAAGTCTCAAATACTGAAATAAATGATCATCAAAAAGTTCTGTAGCTTGCTATAAAGCTGCAGGGTTGGTGGTACGCATATCAAAATACAATCTGGACACACCGATACAGTTGCGAAGCAGTAACATCTCACTCTGTGGGTCCTTGAGTTTTTTTATGGCGGACATAAGCTGAATAGTCTTGCGAACTCTACTCAAAGTCATGTCACTGATGAAATTCAGATCCAGACTCACTGGCCCTCCCAAAAGTTTAACCCCATTGATTGGCCTTCCAATATCTCGAGGGAAAACATCTTCTTCAAAACTTCTAAGATCCGCAGAAGGCCAAAAAACCTCTGTTTTCTTTATATTAAGATTAAGATGTAAACCTCTTCCAGGCCCCTCAGACTCTATGATACTGAGTGCTTTGGACACCTCAAGAGTATCTCCGATAATAGTCCCATCATCGAGGTACCAGGCATGCAAATAAAGTTTGCACCGAGAAGCAATGGTTTTCACAAGTGGATGGAGTGTCAAAGCAAACAATAAAGGACCAAGTGGGTCCCCCTGCTGAACACCAAGTGTCGAGGACAAGATATATTGGTCATAATAAAGTCTAGCCGGCTTACTATAACAAAATTCCACCCAACGTGAAATACCTGGACAATGGAGTCGAACTTCCTTAATGAGATGAGACCAGCACACCAAATTGAAAGCATTAGAAAAGTCAACAAGCAACATTGACATCTTGGTAGACTGACCTTTCGACTCAAGCAAGTTATTTACAGCATGTAAAATATTCTCACCTCCAACAGGCACACCAACACCAAATTGGTAATCACCTAAGTAAGAAGTCATGGCCTTGCTGACAGAAAATGAAGCTATCTTGGAGACCAATCTGCGCCAAATGGTGCCTACCGCAATAGGCTGAAGCCAGCCACCCGGCTTCAAAAGAGGATTTAGGGGTGCACTAGATATGAACTCACCTAAAACCTCGGGGCATTTACCAGCTAGCCATAAGTTGACGACCCCCGTGATTTAAGACAATAACTCGTCCGCTACAGCAGAAGCCAAACCACTCAATGCATCCATTAAATGTTGAGCCCGCAAACCGTCTCGGCCGCAAGAGGTTCATTAATATAGTACACAATAAATTTATTTTATATAAAATCAGTAGGCACTAATGGTGGTTCTGATGGTGGGAGGGGTGGTGGATCAGCGGTGAGAATAATAATGGTGGGTGTTGGTGAGAATGGTGGAAGAAGGAGTAGTGGTAGGATGAGAAAGGTGTCCTAAGTTAAATAAATTATTTAGTTATTCTTGGCTATTTTTATTTATTTTCTTAAATAAAAAATAAATATTAAAGGCTAGATTTTTCTAGAAAGAAGTTAAATCAATAATTGTGCTTTTAAGATTTGTCGAGTCGGGGCAGGAAAGAATTCATTCTTGGGAAAGCTAAATTTACGGCTGTAAAATGATCAGTTTAATTAACTTTTAATAATAAATGATGTATTCATATTTCATAATAAATGTTTCTTTATCCAGTGGATTTCATTGTTCTAGATACCCAGTCTGTTCAAGACCCAAGTGCTCAGATACCGGTGATTTTAGGTCCAAACTGGTAACGAATTGTCAGGGGTTTTAGAATATTACCTTTGCGTAGCTCTTTGAGACCTTGTGAAGTCCCAAGATGATTCTGAGAGGGAAATCAAGTAATTCATCAAATTAATATATTTTCATTAATATTGTACATAATAAATTTATATTATATTAAATCAATAAGCACTAATGGTGGTTGTGATGATGGTCGGGGGTGGTGGATCAACGGTGTGGATAATGGTTGTGGGTATTGGTGAGAATGATGGAGTTATGACGTTAATGGTGGCGGTGGTGGGTTGAGAAAGGCTCCCTAAGGTAGATAAATTATTTAGTTAGCCTTGGTTAAAAAAATTTAAATGAAAAATAAATATTAAAGGGCAGATTTTTCTAGGGAGAAGATAAATCAATAGTTGTAGTTTTAAGATTTGTCGGGTCGGGGAAGGAAAGAAGATTAAACCTATTAAAAAAATGACCTTATACAAGGCTACACGTGAATCAATTGTAATTGATTTAGTTTCTCATATCTCTCTCTATTCCCATTTTTTGTCATGATATTTGTTTTTGCCATTTCTTGAGAAATAGTTCATGGTAATAGGTAAAGAGACAAGGTAAGTAGATAAGAAACGAAATGGATCAAGAATTACAGATTATTAAACTTTAAGGAAATGAATAAACATAAATCTGTGTAAATTTGGAATGATCTATATCACCAAAGTGATAAAAGTAATTCCTGAAGCTAACATATTTTGTAAGATTAATCTGATTGATTTTGAAGTAATTTTGTGTTTTCTGTTACAAATTTGGTGAACGACCTTCGATGATTTATTTATTTATGAGGTAGGGACACTACTTTCTTTTGAAGAAGTTAATTAACTAATATTAAACTACCCATACTCATAGGCATGCTTCAAAAAAAAAAAAAAAACAGATAGGACCCTATGATTTTGAGGAGTTGGTTAATGATTATGTTTGTCCTAAAGGATTGTATGACTTACAGACATAATATTAAAAGATTTGAGGTTAAGGATATGTTTATTAACCAACACCTCAAAAACATTTAGACTTGGATTGACTGGATCGATTTTTTGTAAACAGTTATGATATGAATTGATCGAACGGTATACTTGAAATGCATATCCTTTCCCATGCATGCCGTTACGGCACGGGTTAAGCGCTATTAACAAAACAAAACAAAACAAAACAATAAATCGGAAAAAACAAACCAAACGGTCCAAAGCCCATGAAAATGTTGGACGTACAATACTTGAAATGAAAAACCACTTTTAACAACGTGCCATGAACAAAACAAAAAACACCTTAAACAAAATCTTTTTCTTATCAACAAAGATACACACAGACAAAGAAAGCATATATTTCAACCCATTCTAGTTCCACTTACAACAACCAAATGAAAATCTAACAACTTTTGTTAATTAGAGAAAGAGATCACAAACCTCAGATAATAGGAACTGTTTTCCGGAAGACGTTTTTGTCCTAACCTATTGATTGTCCTACAATCCATGTATCGTAAACCCTTTTGGAAGATATGTGTTCCATTGGAAGCAAAAAAAAGGGAATGAGGAAGGAGTTTAGTAGGAGAAGAAGAGGAGGAAGAAAATATGAACGCTTCATATTGAAAGGTAGTTAGAGCATGAAAATGTGATACCAAGTCTCACTGGTATTTAAATGAGACTCTTGAAGATTAGTACTTGCTCTTTAACTCTCTTTTTTTCTTTTCATTTTTTTACTAGGGACCATCTCCTTGATTATCACCCAAAATGCATGTTGATACATGGCCACTAGGGATCCAATAGACAGTTGAACTATATACACCAACGTGGTACTTCTTGCTATTCCGAACTGAACAAAGTTGTTGTTTGCATTTTTTTTAGTGAAATCCAATTTAATTTATCAAAGTAAAATAAAAACAGAACCACCAAGAATAGAAGAGAAGAATCATCGAAACTAAATTTCATTCGGATTGTTTTGGAAAGAACAAAATTCTTAATTGTATAAAATCTATATATTAAGATAAGTTTTTTTCCGAACGAGAAAATATACTAGACTAAGACTACAGAGCCGCACTAAAATATGACTATATGAATTGAAATATGTCGTCTATTTATTTCAACAACCGTAGAGATTTATAAGTTTTTTACACATCAACCTGCAGGTCTTACTGTAATCGTCTTCAGTATTGAAACCAAAGAAAACGACCGAGGTCCAGATTCTCCAGTCCAAAACGTACTTGATAAATTGATATCCGATATGAAACAATTGTGCACCATAGTTAGATATCCATTTGACCTTCCCTACCATTCTTCTTAAAATGAAAATTTTAATAGTTGAGATCAACAAGCACTTCTAACTACGTACTCATCTTGAATAAACAAACAAAAAAACATTAAACCAAACCTAAAATCTAACACATGTACTTTTTTTAATAGAGTACATGTGTTAACAAAGCACCTTACACCGAACCAAACCAAGCCAAACCTTGAACCAAAGATCTAACACTTGTACATCAACAAGGACACAGACTGATAAAGAGAGACAAAAATTCTAACCCATTGCAGTTACACCAAAACCAAATAAAAATCTAAAACATGTAATTTTGTTAATTAGATAAATCACTGTTAGAACGAGAGAATGTGATGCAAAAGTAGAATGTAATGCATAATCTCACTGTCACTGATATTTAAAGGAGGCTCTTGAAGATTAATTTGCTCTTTTAACTCTCTCTTTTTTAACTTTCTCATTTTTTTTACTAGGGACCGTCTCCTTAATCATCAACCCAAAATGCATGTTAACACATGGCCACTTGGGATTCAACATATATATAATTAAACTAAATACACCAATCGGGTACTTCTATCTAGTTCGAATTGAATGATGTTGGTTGCTTATGATCATCCTTTTTTTAAACGAAACCTTATAGGGTGATCTTTTTATTTTGTTTTGCTGATTCACATATTTTATTAATAAAGGATCAAAATTGCAGAGTTAACTCAAACAAATAAGAAAGGAACTTCAAAATGAAAAAAGACTACAACTATTGGAATACCTACATTAACTAAAGATTATTTTCTGTCATCTACAAATCTGAAGTAGGCCACATCTTGCATCTCTATGTGCTTCGGGAAATGATGAATTACTCTTTCACCAGCAATTAGAGTAGCATTTTTTTAATAAAAAGGCCGGCCGAGGTTTTTTATTTCTATAAATCAGTGACACAAATTTATATCATCCATCTTCTGATGCACATTCACCCATCTTTCTTTACTACCTAGTGACCCTATTCTTAATAAACTGGATCATATATTCTTTATAATAACAAAACTAAACAGTAGATTGGAAAAAAGAAACCAAACCCCATGAAAACATTATGTACTTGGTACCATGAACGTACATTACTTGAAATGAAAAACCACTTTTAACTACGTGCCATGAACAAAACAAAAAGCACCTTAAACCAAATCTTTTTCTTATCAACAAAGACACATATAGACAAAGAAAACATACTCTATATTTTAACCCATTATAATTCCACTTACACAACAACCGAATGAAAATCTAACAACTTTTTTTAATTGGAGAGAGATCTCAAACCTCGGATGATAGGAACTTTTTCCCGGAAGCCGTTTTTGTCTCTACCCATTGATTGTTCCGCAATCCATGTATCGTAAACTCTTTTGGAAGACATGTGCTCCCGTTAAGATCACATTCGTTAAAAATTGGATTGTTGGAAAGAGTTTTGTTCAATTGGAAATCTACCAAGACTCTTTGCAACAATCCAATTTTCAACAAGTGTGATCTTAACTAGGACTTGTTTTTCTTATAATTCTTTGATTGTATTTTTATTTTTTGTTTTCTCTTGAATTTTGTAAATTGAATTCATGTATATTCTTCTCTCTTTATTAAAGCACTCATTTTTATCAATTTTTTTTTTTTTTTTGGAAAGCTAGTATGTATCTATTAAAAGCAGGAACTTGAGAGTTAGAAAGGAAAATGCTGGTGAGGAAGAAGATTAGTAGGAGAAGAATAAGAGGAAGAAAACATGAAGCCTTTGTATTGAAAGCTAGTTAGAGCATGAGAATATGATGGAGAGTCCTACTGGTATTTAAAGGAATTTCTTGAAGATTAGTACTTGCTTTTCAACTCCCTGTTTTTTTTTTTCATTTCTTTTACTAGGGATCGTCTCCTTGATCATCACCCAAAGCATGTTGACACATGGCCACTTGGGATTCAATAAATAATTGAACTATATAATTAACCCGGTACTTCTAGCTATTCCGAACTGAACGAAGTTGTTGTTTGTGAAAATCCATTTTTTTTCAAAGAAATCCAATTTAATTTATCAAAAGAAAATAAAAACACAACCACCAAGAATAGAAGAGAAAAATCATCAAAACTAAATTTCATTCTGATTGTTTTGGAAAGAACAAAATTCTTGGTTGTATAAAATCTATATATTGAGATTAAAAAAAAATCCGAACGAGAAAATATATATTAAATTAAGCCTATAAAGCCGCACCAAAATATGACTATATGAATTCAAATATGTTTTCTACTTATTTGAACAACCGTATAGGTCCTGTAAGTTCTTTACACATCAACCGCAGGTCTTACGAATCTTTTTCTATCTTGAAACCAAAACAAAACGAAATAAAACGACTAAGGTCCAGATTCTCCAAATCCATAACATACTTGATAAATTGATGTTCCATATGAAACAAGTATGCACCCTAGTTAGACTCTCCATTTGACCTTCCCTACAAATTAACAAGCTTGGTAAAGGGGCTGGCATGAAATGGTAGAGGGCTAAAATTGTGATATAAATGTCCCTCTTATTGGATAGGGGGTGTCCTATAGGGGGTGTATTTTGACTAAATTACCCTTTCACCTCAAATGGTCTAATTTACCCTTGTTTTTTTAATTGAAAAGACTGAATTGTCCTCCATCATATAAACCTAATTATGAGAAGAATCAAAATCTAGCTTTTCTTTTTGTTTCATCTTCTCCACTTCCATTGTAACCGTAAGCACCATTCTTCATCTTCCACTTCGATTAATCGGCGATTCGCAAAATTGGTACCGTTGATCAAGTCTACATTATAGATGACGAATAAGAAGAAAGTTGACGAAGATTGTAGCGATTCTAATCAAGCAAATGTTCCATTAGGTGAAGAACAAAAATCTCAACTCCAAACCCTCCATCGGAGAAATTAGGTGTGGAATGACATACATGAGGTATGTTTTATGAACCCATTTACTGGTTTAGTTTAATTTGTTCGTTTTAATTTCAATTTCTATCAAAAATTAGGGTTTTAGGTTAAAAATCAAGTTTCCATATCCGGGTTTTTGTTACTTACTTGCTGCAATTAGTTCCATTATGAACCGTATTTGAAGCTTTTGATGCTCATACGGTTTGTAACAATTGAAATTTGTTGAAATACCAACCGATGTTCTTAGGTTCGACCCCGCCACGATTCACGGCTTGCTAATTTTCACTAATTACACGAACCGATTTTTCTCCGCATGTTAATTTTTTTGCTTACGGTGCCTATTTGTATGTTAGTTACCAACCGTGTATTAGGTAAGGTTCAGAATTGTGTACATTTGTAACCGTATATTATCCCGTGTTTGAAAACCTTTGTCGAGTATTGGTACGGCTGATAACGATAAGAAAGTTACTAACCGATTTTTCTCTCGCATGTTATATTATTTGCATACTTGCCTATTTGTATGTTAGTTACCAAACCGTGTGTTAGGTACGGTTGCATAATTGTGTACATTTGTAACCGTATATTATCATGTGTTTGAAAACTTTTTGTCCATTATTGTTACTAATGATAACGATAAGAAAGTTACCAATCGATTCTATATACGCTTGTTTAATTATTCAATTATGACCCAGATCCATGATACGGGTTGACACGATTGTAAAGTTACAAACCGTATAATGTTTTGGTCATATTTTTTGGTTTGTTTGTTACATTTTGTTTGTTCAACCCTTAGGAATTCATTCAAATTATTACTTGTATAGGAATCCCGATAGGGTGAAGAAAAGAGAGGGGAATAACTTAACTACGATTGATCATACACCAACTCCTCATGGTGACAAGCATTTAGGGGTAGATTATAGAGGTGTCCCAAGAATGCGAAGAAGAAGAGAATCAATTTGAGATTAGGCTTAGAGAACCATCCCAGAGGTAACTCAAAAGTTGAATTGTAAGAGCCGAACCTAATGATCAAGAAATTGAAGAGGTAGGAGTTGAAAAGAACCTTAAGAAGTGATGATAATGAATCCAATGTCGAAGAAGAGGAGGATCAAGAAGGAAATGGTGAAGATGAGGAAGAGGAAGTAGATAATGAAGATGAAGAAGAGGAACCAAATGATGAAGATGAGGAAGAGGGAACTAAATGATGAAGAAGGAGTAAAAACAAGGGGAAAGAAATTGTCAGTAGCTACAACTCCAACTCCAAAATTTAACCAAGGAAAGAAAAGAAGTTTCGAGAAAGGAACCCACTTCCAAAAGGGTTGCATATTCCTAAAGGAAAGACCCGTTGTTTCCAAGGAAGAAGAATAAAAGACCTTGAAGGCAGGCACCGTATAAGTCCTTAATCTTATTTGGTTATACCACCCTCGGGCCGCAAAAGTCCTGTGAGACTAGGGTATGTTTCTCTTAACACATTGTTTTGTTTTAAGTTATTTCGTTTTCATTAATCTCAGCTTTAACAAAATATGTTTGTATTGTTTTTAAGGATCATGCAAGGGAAATCAAATTGGTCACATCAAAGATCTAGTCATTGGCATTTAGATGACGAATGTGGTGATGTTCGAACTCTAGTTTCAATATCGTGGATTAGGGCATGGAATTCTCAATACCCAATTCTGAAAATGATAGTATAATGGTATCCGCCTCAGGGGAACGATATTGGCCATAGAAACGATACTTTTCATCTCCCATTTGGAGATGACAATAATACCAAAACGATGTGAAGCAAATTCTTGACTTGGAAGTCAAGGAAAATCTGCATGAAGGTTTTGATAACAACATGTCTTGGACTCGATCTTTACAAACCTTGTTGAAGAAACACTTGGGTGGTAAAGACGAGACCGAGATGGAGTTTATGGGTGGTTATGACCCTTCGGAACCAAACAAGATTAACAAGGTAAAGAAGCTATTGTTGAAAAATTTGAGGATCTAAGTTTGGAGACACCCTCAAAAGCAATTGTGGTGAGGTGATAGATGACACAAGGTCTAGGCGACAAACACCACATCATATTTGTTGTATTCTATCGGGACCGTATTCATGCCCGATAATCCTGGGAAATAGTGGTGAATGTCCATTACCTACAATTGTCAAGGATTTGAAGAAGACCAGAGAGTATTCATGGGGCACCGCCACGCTTGCATATCTAATGAAAGCCTAAGAAAGGCCCTCGAGGGCCGGGAGCCACCGAAATTGTCAGAATGTTGCGCCTGGTCCGTAAGTTTGCTACATTTATCATTTTTTATTTAAGTAATTTGTTATATTTATCTTTGTATTCATGTCCCACCAGTTAAATTGTTTTCATTTTTCTAGGCATGGGTAAGCACTCACTTTCCGAGCTTCGAGGCCTCCCACTCAATGAAGAAGATGACGAGACTCCACAGAAAGAAGTTTATGTTCACTCTAGCAGGACAAAAAAGGAACAAAGAAAAGAGGCTCAACAAGTGAGCAGAAATAGATGCTTAACAAGGAAGATGTTATCTTGACCCTTATCGAGGATTTAAATGGAGTTGATGTCAGCTTTCACCACACATATCTCAGCTACAAATCTGACCATTGTATCATGTCACAAAGTTATGTTATGACTAATCCGCTCTAACTTATGCTAAATTGCTCATATTCAAGAAAGGTCGTTAAGGAAAACTTCAAATTATCCAAGGATGGATCCGAGACAGAGGCCCCACCATTGTACTCCAACCACGCCTAACTCTGGCGATTGATGCTCTGGAACAACTGCTATCAATAACAATACCAACCTCCAAGCTGAGAGAGGCAACGGCTCAGAATAAATAATGCAAAGAAGTCATTGATGATTAAGTATAGATTGGTATTACTACCTTGGTCATCCTTTATGATTAATAATGATCCTGAGGCCTACCACTTATTCAAAGGCAATAGAAAAAGGAAGGTTGCTTTGAGGAGAGTAAAATTGCATAAAAGGACTATTCGTACGACTTGAGGAACTATATTTCATGACTGCATTTAACTTTGCTATCCTCATGACTTGGAATTTACTTCTAATTTATATTTTAAAGGTGGAATAACCTCTAAGACTTTAATGTGTTAATGTAAAGAGCGAGGACAATAATGGCAACAGGTATGACTTCATGCATCTGCGGTATAATGGTGTGATTAACGCCCTCCTCAACAAAGGACCTTACAAGAGCAATAAGGGAACATGCATGATCCAAACCAGAAAGAATTGTATGGAGGGGTTGGTCACCGAAGAAAGAGGCTTAAAGAGGGTGTGAATGCCCATCGAGGTGCGAGGTACTAGCCAGGAGCCGCCTGTCATCTAAAGGCCAGCTTAAGAGAGACGCTTTAAGAGGATGTGGCAGGGAAGTACTAGACAAAGAGGGTCGGTGGTCATGGTGGTCGCCGTGATGGCCTCGGGACTATGGTGGTGGTAATACCAACAAAAGGAGGTTTCGGTCTCGTGGTTAAAGAATGTGGTTATGTGACACTTTGATAGCAGACAACTTCATTTCTTAGCTTTTGTGGTTGTTTTAGTTTATGGATATTATCAAGAACTAATGGCTGTGTGGTTAGTTTTAGCTTATGGATATTACTGCTAACATGCAACTGTGTGGTTATGGATTTTAGCTATGAATTACTTGGAATGAATTAACATGTTATCAACTCGGTGTGGTTAGTTACTAGGAATGAATTAAAATTGAGGATTTTTTGGTTATTATACGTGATACTTATTGGTAAATAAAGCAAACTAAAAACCGTACGCTAGTTACTATTGATAACAAATAAATTCTTAAGAAATCGTAGAGCAAGATAGTTACTGGGCTTGTAATGTTAAATACATAAACCAGACATTACTCTAAAATACCATATTTAGAGAACTCATTTTTATACAGAACTATAACTATAACGAACCGTAATTCCTATATAAAGAAATTTTTGGCAAGAGTTACGATCGGGTAAATTGTGTCTGTGGGTGAAACTGCACCTGGTATGCAATTTCTAAGGTAGTTATTGCTGGTAATTGTGCTTCTTTGAGAACTGTAACTCACAGGTAAAAACACTATCTAGTCTACTACTAAACTATATTTTAATTACTAAATCGCACTTATTTATTTCTTGGGTTTTCTATGAGTTTATCCACCGATTTGTCAGTTAGCTGATTTGAAAATATAGCCGTTGAAACCTTCAACGAGTTTATTTTCAAAATAGATCCGTTATATAATCAAAAACCAAATTGTTATATATATGCTTATCCTCCTCAATGTAATATTACACTCTATAATAACCACATCTCACTTAAATTCAGACATGGCTCCAAACCCCCGAATTTACATTGAAGAAGATTTATGAATCTGCCGCAACTTGTTCTGTAGGTGCTACTCCAAAAAGAGAAATAAGAACGACGCCGATGTGGCCTTGTGAGTACAAGTTATTTGGAGAAACTCTTTGAAAATCTTGCTCCGAACAAAAAACCCTAATAACCGCGATGGAATAATGTCAAGGTCTCGATATGGAACCAGGCCCATAACGCCTAAGAATTTTATGGCATTAATTCGTATTATGGGTGAAATACGATTAAGGGGTGAAATCGATCAAGTTTTGTAGAGAGCTCTCTATTCAAGAAATCTTAGACATGGAAAAGGTAGAATTTTCTACATTACCTCATTTCCAACATCCTCCAAAGACTTCTATCGACTGTGAGTCTCTCGATATTAGTATCCTTTTAAAGCCTTGCATCAAAGAAAACGAGTTTTAATATTTATATTTATGTTATTTGAATGGGTTGTAATGTTAGTTTAGCAGTTCAAGACGGGTTCAATGTATTTAATCAATTATATTTTTTGGTTTGTGTTTTCTTGTTAAGCTTACTACCAGAATTATATTATCATTACCAACCAGAACTAACAATGGTATCGCAATAATATGTTTCTAAGCATACTTTCATTACTATTACATGTTATCACACAACCGTAATTTGCTAATCGATACCTTGTTTCCACTCAAATTAGCTAATCAAATAGATATGTTCAGAATAAAACATTTATATAATATTCTAATCAAATAGATACGATATCAATAATTTTTAATCATAATACATTTGAATGTGCCAGGCAAAAATACAAATTATAAACAATTTGCCAAGACTTGAAAAGACGAGGCATCCTCATCATCTATTATAATCATTTAATTGTTTATGATAGACAACATTATGGCCTTACATAATTCAATCCTTTCTCAAATCGATTGCACTAAGTCTCAAAGCCCATCACAAAAAGCAACCAAATTCCTCCACAATGGAGGTAATGGACTTCCTTCATGCAATCGAGGCCGATGTAATGATTTCTTCCACGTGCCCTATGACAATGGGGCTATTTGACAAGTCTTCACAAATCTGGGACTCACAGCAAATGTAGTGCTCATGTCTCTGGAGATTAAAATGAATGACACAATCAATGCGTTAAGTAGTAGTTGGCCAGCATATAGGCATACATCCAATATCGCTTGTCAAACATATATTACCTAAGCAAACCGCTCGATTTCCCTCAGCTCCCATTAACACCTCATCTGCCGCTTTTCAACCCTCATCATCGCCGGTAGGTCGCAAATCAACGCGGTGAACTGGATAATATTTTTACTTCAAGTAAGTAACTTGGTCACAATCCCACCTTTATCGCTATTTCAAACAACCAAGTCGTATCCACGTACACGTGGTAACCACAATTCCCATCAAAGATGAACATCCTCCCCGTATCCTTGATATAACCACAACATATTCTGTGGAAAACGGCAATATTTACAGAGAATGTAATGGTTCCTTGCCATATCGCTCCATTATTGTCTCTAGGTGGTGGTTTAGGCACTCCTTGCATGAATCGTCTCCTTCTCCTTCTCCTTTTCAACCACTCCACTCTTTCCATCGCTCGCTAATTGTTTAACAATTAACTTTACTACAATAAGTCTTTTTATCGAACTATCTTGGGAGGAAACTCTGAGTCCGACAGAACCTTGACCTTTAACTCCATCATCTTTTTTTCCACTTTATTTATTTACTCATTTCTCGAACACTAATTTCTGCTTCTTGCTGTTTATGTGAATACTTGGGCTTCTTACACATTTTGCTGCTGTAATCTCTGAGTGGTGGAAGCTCATGTATACTTTGCTGTACATTCTGATACCTTGGTTCTCCTTTATCCGCTCGACCTTTTTCTGCTTGTTTCACTCTTGAACATCCTCTTCCATCTCATCCTCCGCTTCATATTCCTTTCAACCATTCATAACCACAAGGATCTTCGATTCTTCCATCAATCTTCTCGCTTTTTATTTTACGACTCTTTTCGTAGGAGGCCTCCCCCTTACCTTCCCCTTTGCGGTTCCGATATCATACCTAAATCAGATAATGAATCTCTCAAGTTACTCTCCAACATATTTGCTCTTGTCCTTGGCTTAGTGTAGCATATTTCGCTAGGGCTTTTCCAACTTTGCATCGCAAACGCTCCTCCAAATCGTGGATCAAATGTTAATTGCTACAAACGATCAACATCTCTGAATCGGATCACTTTGTCTTTATATGTGGCTATAACATGCCGACATGGGAGTCCCAAACTTGTCATGTTTGACAAACACACTTTCTTCATAATCCCCCTCAATTCATATAAATGTTGTACTTCATACATTATCTTCTCAATTGCTTGGTATAAACTTGATGTGTAATTCCTTAGCCACTCATTGTCTATCCATCTAATGTATTGCCATTTACTTTTCAAAAGACTCTCAGAATCTCTATCGTGATCACGAGGGAACATTTAATGCATAATGTAAATAATGCACAATCTAACTCCACCATTACACCATGAAGTTTCTTCTTCAATTCCATGTAGACGACTCCACCTGCATTTCCAGCTTGCTGTCATAGTGCCTATCGTTAGTGAACGCCGACATTTAACTTCTCTTCTTTACAGATCCAACCAATTATCAAACAAATACTTGGCAATAACTGGATAACCTCTTTCCAATAACCCACTAACATACGAGCTCTATCCTCATATTCATCCACTAACATAGAATATCAAGGCCTCCACTCCGCTTCTTTGAAACTTTCCCATTTTAGTTCCGCCAACTTGTCATCGTCTAAATTCCTTTGGCCTCATCTTGTTTATGTAACGTAGTTCCTTTATTCTATCCATTTCGCTTTTCAAAGTTGGGATTGGATAAGGCGCATGCACTTAGTTTCAATACTTTTCCACAAGTGGAACGCAAAGTATGCTATGAGCCTTAGAAAACCTCTCCTTATTGCATTCAACAAAGCTTGCTCCTTGTCGGTAATAATCACTTCGAGTATATCCTCTACGAGGAATAACTCACTTGTTCTAGTGCTCACACACAGCCTCTCTGAGCTCATCAGAAGCAAAAACCAACATTAATAGGAGATTGGGCAGAGTCACTTACAAATGTCTGGAACAACTGACTCAAATCATGGTTTTGTAATATGTGAATCCATTAGAAGCACTTGATGATAACACCGCACAACTTCACAAACTCGGGATTAGCCAATAAAAGATGTCTTATCTGCCCTTTCATCATCATCGTGGAAACCGGTAATCATGTAACTCTAAATTTTACTGTTAGTCGCTGCCTTTGTTCCCATTTCCTTAGCCTTCAATTTTTTCTTATGCTAGGAGGCATTGTAAAGTAGAAGCATTTTGTGGGTTTCTTTCCTTTTTAAGTAAGCTGGTAATACCAACAGTTTTCATAATGAATTTTAGTTTGATTCTACACCTTCTTCGTTTTGTGATAATCACAGATATGGTGAGAAAACTTCTCTCAGATAGGGTGGTTATACTACTGCTATACAACTTTCTCCAAAACCACCTTTTGCCGCTCTTTTTAAACCCGCTTCTGAAGGGGCATCGGGTCTTCTTACCGAAAGTAGTATTCTTCCTCTTTTCTTGGTACTTGCAAGGCATCCTTCTTTTCATGACTTATGTTGTCCACTACACTCTAACCATTTGAAAGGCAATATCACTAGGGGTACCATTACAAACTATGATACACATAATCAACTTTCCTCGCTCTTCTCTCTAGCCCACTTCTTACCGTCTTCCTCCCATGTCTCCCCACAAAGAGGAGAGCTAGAATCTTCGGGGTGAGTCTATTCAAGCAAAGGTTGGTCATCCAGTTGATATAGAGCATATCAACGACTGACAAAAATATGGCCAACATTAGTCTAAATTATATAATAAAATTAAACATATAATGATAAACTAAGCAGTAAAGAAGAGAAGAACACCATAACATAGCTTATTGGGTAATCACATCCCCACAACATACCGTAAACGCATCAAAAGAGAAATAAGAAATACAGCATAAATATATCGCTGGTAACTGAAAATCACGCAATACAATGGTAGGTGTCTAGGTCACGCATTTATACATTATAATTGAATTCAGTGCAAGAAATACTCACACATGCACAGATAACTTACTTACAGTAATTACCGCACGCATTTCTTAGCAAATCGTTTGGCGGTACGCTTGTAATCCAATAAATTTAACCAACTGGAGAATCGGTATAATTTCTGGGTTTTCCCAAAATTCAACCTCAGCTTATGGTTGGTAAAAACATATTTATGTACTGTGAACATGTAGTTACTATTAAGCCGGTGCTAATTTCCAACCGTATGTTCTTCCGAAATTTATAAAAATTTGATCTTTTTACGTACTTGTATAATTTTGATCAACAAAAAGCTAATGAGAACTAGTTTAGAAGTATACCGGTCATTTTCAAAGGTCAAGGTTCTTCTACTTTGTTGGCTAATTTCAATTGCTGAGACTGACCTTCACTTTAATCTAAAAACATCTCTACCATCTAAAAATACTCCATATCAGGATCTCCACTTAAGAGTGTATGTAGTACTTGTTTTCTTTATCATATGCAGATTCACTCCACCTCAAATTTTTCCACCAATCACCATTGTGAGTGGAATCAAAATCTAGTTTCCACAAATATCACATAAGTTTTCTTTTCTTTCTCCTCAATTTTTTT
>JAJJWW010016359.1:0-30436 GCA_023531295.1 Papaver armeniacum | reverse complement strand
ATCTTGTGAAATCCATTGAACTCCCGTTTTGTGCGTGATTGATCACAAGAGATTCAAGAGATTGTGTGCAGGTATTTATTGAAGATCAAAGAAGATTTGAAGACAAAGAAGGTATTGAAGATTTCTGATTTGGGGTTCATAATCTTTGGTGTGCACAATACTTGTGTTTATGGGTGAAAACTATTTCTGCCGGTTTTGGTAATTTGAGGTGTGTTGATGAGAAATGAGTCTAAACCTTAAACAAATGCACTACACGGGAGTGCTTGTAGATTCGAGAAATCAATATGTGCAAATCCATTCTAAACCAAGAAATGGCCGTTCCGGACTTGTTTCTACAAAGTGAAGGAGATGGGGTTGATATTAGGGAGGGAAGCGAAGAAGGTGTTGAGATTGTGAAGGTGTTGGCTATGTATGACTTGTACGTAAAATTTGAAATGGCTTGCAGGATGTAAGCTATTCCGGTGTTTGAATACGGTTGTATCAACACTTGCCTCCGTTGTCTCGACTTGCCTTGTCTTTTGAAATAGGGAGGAAACCTATTTATACAAAGTCATTTGAGCCTTATTCACGTCTTCGTGGGGAAGTGGAGGAAGGGAGTGATGGAGTAGTGGAGTTGTGTGTTGTTGTTACACGACCTTGCCCATTTCTCCCGTCATCCCTAACCGTCCATGACTTCCGACACGTTCTTGTGATGGCGCGTGTAGACCGCCGTACGTAAACCGCCAGACCAATACCTAATGTATCCCCAGTTTGTGACATGATTGATGTCTAGAATGTGTGGACTCATGGGACCCACGTAAAGTAGCATGTAATGCTAAGTTATTTAGGAAGTCGATACTTGTGAAGTATCGTGTGTATTCGGCTGTGTACTACGTCATGGTGTGGTAAAGTGACGGTGGTCACCATGACGCCTCACTCCACCAAATTAACTCCCCTGTGGTTGTATAACCAAGCCATGGTTGACTACGGGATGATCTTGAGACACTCATCCGCGACCGTTGATGGAATTAGGTTTTTGAAGAGGTACGACATCACTCTTCACCTTGGCTGAATCCAATCTTGGGATACAATTTTGACAGGGGCCGATCGTGGTGTGTGTATTTGATATGACGGTGTGTAGGCGCCCCATCTCATTGTCTCGTGGAAAGTGAGCTGGGCCACCTAATTTGTCCGCGAAGTTGAGTGGTCGAGATCCGATTCTGCAATGTAAACTGTGCCGCAAAAGCCGCACATCATGCCAATTTTGGGCGCGCGTTCCAAGACGACCAAGCTTGGTCGGTCTTGGCTGATCGACCGGCGTGCATACGGTGGGATGGTGTATATACCGTACTTCATCGTCCCATAGAAACGTGATCTAAGCCACCGCCTTGTCCTGGAAACTTGAGCGGTCGAGATCATTTTGGTTGGGAAGTGTGACCACGCCAGCTTGGGCGCGCGAATCAAGGTGTACATAAAGTTTGGTCTTGCCACCGGGGTGGAGATAGGTGGGGCCTGCGACTGATCATGTTGATACTTATCGGACCGCTATTCTATTCCTTGGACCTTCATCCGAAAGGGTGAGAAAAGGGACGCCGTGATCGCGACACAAACCCTTGCTCAGGTTTTACCGTCCGCGTCATACCCATTTGGGCGCACGGAATCAAGACGACCAACTATAGTTGGTCCCGACCGATCGATCGGTATGTAGGCGGGCCACGGTGTTTGTGTTGACATGCCTGGGCCCTTTGAATCTACATTTCCACACCCCTCCATCTATGCCTGCGAAGATGGATGGTTGAGACTTGTTTTGCGATACATGTAATGTGCCGCAAACCCTAATTTAGGTTTTCCGTCCATACTTGTTTTGGTTTGGACGGTTTGAAAAACTATGCCACCCCCTTTTGGGGAGGCCGACCATACGGGCCCGCGTTGGCCTGGTGGTGAATATTCCAATACCGCTTGGGGTCATGGATTTAATCTAAGCGATCCAATCATGCCGGTGAAGTTAGATGGTCGTGATTGTTTTTAGAGACCGATATGGCCGATTCAGTTCAAATATGATCAACGGGCTAGTATAACACACTCGAGAGTTGTAGCCCGTATGGGTATTTCAGTACATGCTTCATTATTAATGTTTGAGATTCGTGTTGCTCTCGCCGAGAACAACACTCAAATCGTCATGCCGCACCGGTAATGAGTACAAGAAATACAAGGCTAGTTATGCATTAATTAATAATCTCAAATTCACAGGTATATGGGATTGTTGCCACATGCTCCAACCGGATGAATTTCGTGTATTTAATTCACGAAATAATCGGGATTGTTGCCACATGCTCCATTCTAGGTGAATTAGTAAAGTCAAGAAGTATTCATCACTTATTAATGGCTCTACCTTTTGCAAGATGTTAGCGCATAATTTTGGCCTTTACAATTTTAGCCTTAAAATGAAAAATCCACCATCAACAACTTGTTTCGGTATAAGAGGATCCAACTATAATCGGTTTATCCTTCTGGTAGATTGGATTGATTAGTTGTGTATATCGGCATCAATACAAATTCCTTTGTGATTAAAAGTATTGATTACAAAATCTTAACGATTACTTGGTAATTGAACATAAGATAGACTAAGAACCTCGACGAAGGAGTTTATGTTAAGATAAATAAGAGCCTTTGTCTAACTCACATCACTTGGTTGAAGATAGTTAATACCAAAATGCATTTGTTGTTCCTTTACTGTTTGGAATACGAACCAAAAGGAATTGTTTCCAAGTACGTGACTTATTCATAGGTCGGAGGCGTGGGATTACTGGGATGGAACTAGGTGGACTATAGGTTTAGTTGCTTGGTCTCAAATCTATACCAGTTAGGTTTAATTTTGTGTAGCGGCTTAATCTTAAGAGTATTCACCCGACAAGGTCCCGGGTTTTTTGCATTTGCGGTTTCCTCGTTAACAAAATATTGCTTTGTGTCATTTACTTTATATTTCCACATTATAATTGTTTTATTATAATTAAAGTAAATTACACAAACGTTAATTCATATTTACTTGATAAGCAATCCTATTGTGTTTGGTTAAGTCCGAACCTTTGTATCAAGTAAACATACTTCGTTGTTGTATTGTCTCGATCTCGTATCTATAGACGATCACACGAAGTGTGAACCGATTAGTTGTATTGTCTTGACTCATTCCATAGACAATCACTTTCGGAGAAAGGAATTATAGGTAGGAAAAGTTTTAGCTTGAGTTATATTTGGGTACCCTCGCCTTTTCACGTACTACGATATAATTTTCTCTATACACATTTGAAATTTCGAGCTGAGTATATCTCACTTACATATTTCTCGAAATATGTGTTGGTAAGCTTTCGCTTCGACCAAGTTCATCTTATATCATGAGAAAATTGCCGAGTAACATCTTACATGGTTTGTGTGATACAATCATTTGATGTAGGCTTGGAATGTTTCGATAATGATTATTTCAATATCTTGAAAATTGCTTTGATGCTAATAGTGTGTGAAAACGGCTATTGTCATTATAGAAGAATGTTTCAATCACTACACTATTTTTCCGGATTCGCAACAAAATTTTGCAACAACTCTTACGCAGTTGCAAATTCGCAACAACTTGCTGATGTTGCGAAATTTGTAACTGCAGGCAGCAGTTGCGAAATTTTTTCTCCGCGAAATCACAAATGTACCGAAAAACCACATGTGTTGCCCAACCGTGTGCAATGTAACACCTGAATTGCAGGTGTGCGAACCAACCGTGTGCAAGGTAACACCTTATAACCCTAATTTTTATCTTTCTATGTCATTCACTCTTTCCATTCCAGAAACCACTCCATCTCCTCCTCCTCCTCCCCGTACTCATATTCTTGTGATTTCTTACTCTCTTCTTATTTATCATCATTATCATCTTCGTTGGTCAACTGGTCGACTTAAAATCATCCTTTCTATCTTTTTACATCTACCAACAGAGGTAACTAGCAGATTTATTTTGGTTTTGATTTTTTTTTTCATCAGATTTATCTAATTTGTTTTTGTATTCATGATTGATGGTCAATAATTATGTATGGGTGAAACTTTTTTTTTTTGCATAGTTCACGTGAGGTTGTTTAATTTGATTCATGATTTTAAATTTATTTATGACTACAGATCTAGGGATTTGATAGATTTTTTTATTCACTAGTTTATAGGGTTTGTGGGTTTCTAAGGAATTTTTTTTTTGTTTCACTGAGATTGAATGGGTGTTGTGTTTGACAGGAAGCTGATTTGAGTGATTTTCGAGATGAAATAGATAAGAAGAGATGGTTAATGCCGAGTAACAAAAAGTCGGGGAAAGGAGTATTGGAGATGGGTTTAATGGTAATCCGGTGTAGTTCATGTTGGTAGAGATGGAGAAGGTATTGGTTATTGTTTTTGAGTTCGAGGGAGGTTGAGCTCAATTGAGTTGTATCTCCGATGTTGGTAATGGAACTGATTATGGTGCTGCTATGGAGCTGAGGCAATGTGGTGGTTGATATGATGAGTGGGTTATTATGAAGTTTTGAATTGAACTAGAGAGTGTTGGCAAGAAGATTGGGTACAGGTTCAGTTTCTATTTGATGTGAGCTACATGTGGTGGTGCAATGGCTAAGCAGAGTGGAGTAGCTGCAGCTTTAATGTTAGTGTGGATTAGAGGTTGTGATAGATATGATGATATGGGCCACGCTGGTTAGTACCTGGAAGATAGGAGTCTGGTGCTGAAGCTGGATTTGGTGTTGTTGGTTTGAGAGACTGAATGAGTTTTGAAGATGTAGCTTTGTTCAATCACACTATTGAGGTTGTTTGAGCCGAGAGTTTGCTTTGTGATGTAATAAATGAATGTGTATTCTTATGTCTAATTTGCAGGGAAATGGAAATCTATAGAAGAGTACTTCCAGGTAGGTTGCACAGCAACACCATCAGCTTGTGCATGCAAAATATTCGATGTAATTCCTGAATCACTAATCTCAAGTATGATGGATTTATTTAATTTTCTAAAAAATATTATGCTTTCCTCATGTATCATCAACTTTGCTCTGTAAACATAATAGTGTATTGGGTCCTACTTATGTAGTTCGAATTGATGATTTTTGTTGGAAATGCAGGCCGGAGGGATGTATATGATATGTATGCTCCTGCTGCTAGTGGATACTTGGAGTAACAAGATTTTTGTATCTAATTTAGATGATGGTGTTTCAGATGAGGATATCAAAGTAATTTTCTTGATCTGCGGAGTAATGTTTTTATGATGGTTTTCATTATGTGAATGTTTGTTGTTGTGAATGGTTTTCATTCGATTTTTTTTTTAATCTCAGGAAGCTCAAGGTGCAGTCACTACTAATGATCGTGGACTCGACTGGAGTCCAAAAGTTGTAAATAGAAATTCGTTAACACTCTGCGAATGACCTTCAGTTTATATTTCCTCAGAGCCTATTTAGGTGAGTCCATCGTCCCATGGAACGATTTAAATGGTAAGGAAAACTAGGTTGCTTTCACTGATTTTACTGGTGAGATTAATCTATTTTATTTTACACTTCTTTGATTCACTAAGTTTCTTGCAAACAATCATTGTTGAAAGCTTAAACTGAATCTCTGACCAGTGGAGTTGTGTATTTGCAGTGCTCGCGGTGTAGCGAACCAAACTTACTATCCTATGAGCGACAAATGCAAATGAACAAGATGGGAAGTGGCGAAGTGCTCAGGCGGCAACCATGATGCATCACCATCGTTATGCTCTGCAAGCCATGTGAATTGGTTTGCTGGAGCAGCTAGTCGAGGTGGCTACTGCTTGTCCCTGCTATAGCGATTATTAATATAGGTGAATACCTTGTCCTTGACCAGTAGTAAATCTGAATTGATATGTTACTTCTATTATGTGTATAACTTCTGAGAGAAACCTGTTGGGCCATCTTAAATATGATTGCCGGGAATGTTGATCAGATACAGGTCAAGTCAATGTGTTACTCTTGTATATGGTTTAACTCGTTTAGCATTTTCAAGATATATTCGTCATGCATATATGAATGCCAAAGGCTTTTATGGTTACTTGTTAATTTATGCTTGTATATATAACACTAATTTGTTTTTTTATTTTTAAAATGTTCTGCAATTAGCATGTTAAATTCGAGATTAAATATTCATGTGTATATAATATGTACATTTATACATTTAGAATCGGTATATATATTTAGTATCATGAAACTTAAATTGACATATGTATATGTAACAGGCTGTTATTGAAGCTAATATCATTGGACCTGTATTGCATCTTCTCCGGCAAGCAGAGTTTGAGACCAAGAAGGAAGATGCATAGGCTATTGCCAATGCTTTGTGTGGCTCAGTTAATGAGCATATCATGTATAAACTTCTTTTCATCGTTCTTATATGTATATACCCAACTGAGATACAAATTAGATTCTACCCACAAATTAGATTCTATCAAAAAACGGAACAAAAAATCTTGGGTATTTCTGTGGGAGACAGATTTATTCAATCCTGTAGACTTTTCTGTGTGAGACAGATTTGTCTATCAAGTCTTCGACTTTGGTTCGTAGCAACTCTTGGTTGTGAGTGAGATCAACTAAGGGAATCAAGTGCGTAGTACCCTGCTGGGATTAGAGACGTAAGGAGCGCAACTGTACCTTGAATCAATGTGAGATTGATTAGGGTTCAACTACAGTCCAGTCTGAAGTTAATTGGTAGTAAGCTAGTGTATGTAGCGACTTAATATAGTGTGGTGTTCAATCTGGACTAGGTCCCGGGATTTTTCTGCATTTGCGGTTTCCTCGTTAACAAAATTATGGTGTCTGTGTTATTTCTTTTCCGCATTATATTTTGTTATATAATTGAAATATCACAGGTTGTGCGTTAAGATCAATCAATTAGAATATCCAACCTTGGGTTGTTGATTTACATTGATTGACACTTGAACATTGGTTTTTGGTACCGTTCAAGTTGTTTCACATAATAATCAGGCTCTCGGATTTCTATCTGTTTGATTTGCTGATTACATTGTGAAACGGAGATATTAAAACTCTTTGAGATACTTTACTCTAGATTGAGTCTGACTGTCTAGTTGATTCTCTAGAAAGTGTATTGGAGTAAGTCCTCTCAGATTTCCAAACGAATTGTTGGGTGTGGTCGTTAGACCTCCGCATTTTCACTTATGAAGGTGATTTATCTGTTTTTTCTTCTTTGTTGGGTTGTTATAGTGGCAATTTTCCTACAACTTATCTTGGTTTCTCACTAGGGGATAAATGTGGAGGTGTAGCTAAATGGGATAAAATAATTGAGAAGTTTATTGCTAAAGTTGCTGGGTGGAAGAAAGTCTTATTATCAAGAGCTGAAAAAATTATTTTAATCAACGGTGTTCTTAGCAGCCTTCCTATCTATTATATGTCTCTTTTTGAAATGCATGCATCAGTGATTAAGAAGTTGGAGAAAATTATGAGAGACTTTTTGTGGAATGACAATAAAGGGAGAAAGAAAATTCACTTGGTTAAATGGAGAGCTCTTTGCAGAAGAAATAAAATGGGAGGTCTTGGTATTAAGAATTTGGAGCAGATGAACAAAGCTTTACTTTCCAAGTGGACCTGGAGATAAGCAATGGAAGATGATGTTATTTGGAAAACTATAGTCTCTGAAAAAAATATGGTTTTGAAGATGCTCAACGGATTCCAAAAACTCCCAAATGCACTTATGAGAGATCTATTTGGAGAGCTATTATGAAGTGCAAGTCTTTTGTGTTGCAGTTCATTAAATTTAAAGTTAATAATGGCATTTCTGTCAGATTTTGGGATGACAACTGGATATGTGATCAGCCAATCAAGACAAGCTATTCTAATCTGTATGCATTATCAAGAGCTAAACACCTTTCAGTTGCTGAAATATGCAATTCAGATGGACCTGTTTATTCTTGGAATCTTCAAATCCCTTCAAGACTTAATGCTGCTACAAGAATTAAGCACCTCAGATTTATCTTCTTTCAGATTCACTCATGGCTCTGCAGATGAATTGCAATGGTCCCTGACTAAAAGTAAGTCCACTACTGTCAGCTCAGCTTATGAAAAAATTAATATGGAGAATGGTATTGTTCACAACAGTTCTATCTTTACCTTCATCTGGAATCTTAAATGCCCCCCAAAAGTAGGGTTTTTCTTGTGGTCAATTGCTTATAACAGACTTCCTACAAGAGACTTGCTAAGAAACAGAGGAATGGATGTTCTTGCAACTTTTGCTTTCTGTAGTAATCATGAAACAAGTGCTCATATGCTTCTTCACTTCTCCTTTTCCGGAGATGTTTGGAATTCTTTCTTAACTAAATTAAAATGGTTCTACTGCATCCACTTGGACATAATTCCTTCTCTGCAATCCTGGAATCTTCCTCAGCACAATGCAAAACAGCTCAATGGGTGTAGAACTTAGTTCATGTGGCTATTATTTGGACCCTTTGGAAGGAGAGAAATGCAAAAATATTTTCATACAAGAGAAGAAATGTCACTGGAGTGGTTAACAAAGCAATTTACTGCTTGTTTACCTGGGCTTTAGCTATTAAAGAATTTAATTCTGTAAACTCTTCGATTGCTATGACAGACTGGTGCAATTTATTTTAACTTTGTTTGGGTTGGTGGCTTGTCACTAGCCTTTTTTCCTTTTCTTTTTCTCTTGTATCTTATCTAGGGTGGTATAGCCTTTATACCCTCTATTTTTTGATCAATATATTCTTTCTTTACCGATCAAAAAAAATAATAAAATAAACTCCGTATAAGAATAAAAAATAATGGTTCCAACTTGGCTTAATCAATGTAAAAATTACCTATATATAAGAATATTTTTTATGGTCCCAAGAACATTCATATATAGAGGTTCTACTGTATTATGATTTGGGTGAGGTGAGAGTAGAATGAGGGAAATTTTGAGAGAAAGTTTTTGGGTGAAAATGGTGGATGATAGTGAAGGGAGAAATGCCGTTGAATCTTTAGCTCGACTACAACAAGGAGTATATCTTGAATCTTAAGCTAATGATAATAATTCACAATTGCAATTATTTTTGGAACCAACACCCTTAGATCATGATTTTATGAGCATGAAGAGTTTCGTGAAGAATCAACCCAAGAAAGTAAACAAGCTCGTATACAAGCATCCCCAATACTTAGGTACATGGGTTAATGAGTTTGGAATTTGTTTTTTTTATTTGAATTCGCCGTTTTTACATCCGAAAAGCCTCGGTGTCGGAATGGACGTAGTATGAATACAATGCCGGCAGCACCCATAATGGCATTATTCATACTACAACCATGCCGGCCAATAATATTCCCATTTTGGATATCGAAGGGTGAGGGATCTTAGGAAAGAGAGATTCTGCGGATCGGTGATAAAACTGAGTCAAACCAGTGCTCAAATCATCGATACTCATCCATGAAATTTTGATTCAATCTCTTCTTCTTTAAAATTCTTTCATCCCAACTATCGTATTCCTTTCGCTAATTGACTTCCAGTTCTATTTAAGTTTTTAAATTTTAATTTAGTAATTTTTTTTTAAAATCTAGATCTTATAATTCTTCTGAATCTTTCTGATTCAATTTTTTCTCTCTTCATTCTTTACGAGTTCTAGTTTTATCTTTCTTTTTTTTTTCAATTTAGGTTTATTGATTCTCTTCAAATCCTCTATTTCATCCTTCATCTTAATTTTTGTTTCTATTGTTTTCTTCTTCATCCTTATTTCGTTTCAATTTATGTTTTTTTGCTTTCTCTAAATCACGACAAAATTAGAATACCTATTATTGATCTGTTGTTTTTTAATTTCCTTGTTCTGCAGGGAAAGAACTGTTGGAGCAAATACTCGGTGGAGGCCATCTCAGGTCAGTGACTCGGTAACGAGATTTGGGGGAAGCTATAGTACATGGTACTTACTCTTCTCCAAGGCGGTGATAATTTTACTAGAACAAGAAAGGAATCCCTAGGTCCATATGACGTCGACAATATTTGTTTATCCTCCAAGGATTTTCAAAAAAGGGTCACCATTCCTCCCTCTTGGTGTTTGGAGTTGGGGATGACGTACAAATTAGAAGATTGCATCAAGCTTACATCTAATGTCAGAGACAATCTTTCTCATACTCTAGGTAATATCGACTCTTTTCAACATGTGGCAGTAAAATGCAGTACTTACATTCTCTTGGCTACAGGAAAAATCACTTATATGTATCCTAGAGTTCCTTATTGTAAGGAGAAAAATATGATACACACAAGTGGCAGATAACCAGCATTGGTTTTCTAATAAACCTTCATGCAACACTTTAAAAAAACAATCATTCTCTGCAGAATCCTCATAATTACTTACACTTGGCATTGAAGCTCTGATTTGTTATTTCACTATTTGCATGCAATGAGATCACTTATGAAAACAATACTTGCTTCTTTCTATCTCAAACTTCTCTTAAAAACAAACAACAGAAAATTATAATCTGTAAAAGAAGCTTATTGTGCACAAACCACAAAAATCCTTCCATTCTTACTCTCATACTCATTGGGAAAATGTCAGATATCCCAACTGAGAAATACTTAGCTCACCTTAATGAAATCCTAGAAGATCAAGTTTAACCTTTATCAAATTATTTTAGGTACTATGTTGAATTCCTTAGAGATACTTCCAACCTAATTGATAAGGGTCGATTTGCTAGAGTTGTTGTTAAACTGTTTAAAGAAATCAAGAAAAGTGATGACCCAAGAGGCTTGAAGATTGGAGAAATGCTTTTTGCTCTAAATAATGCTTGGAAACCAACTGTCGTCTTATTATTCAAAAAACTGCTGATCCAAAAATCTTCATTATCAGGTTTACAAATGCTAGTGATTTTGCAGAAGAAATTTATTAAATCCCAAACAGAGTTCATGGTAAACTCCTTACAATGCGCATGTGGAGCAATACCCAAAGAATTGAAGATATAGACTTTACAGCTCAAGATTTCTGGATAAGTTTTGAGATGAGAGGTCATTTGGTGGAGAGAGGATATGTAGCAAGAAGAGTAGCATAGAAAGGCAAAGTTCTCACTCTAATTGGTCCTGTTAATGAAAAAGGAGAATATCAAGCTCATGTTATAGATGACTTGACTAGGGATTTGGTGCATCAAGTTAAGATTATTATTCTAGATGGAGCAGACAGGGAAACAATTAAATTAAAGATTTTCTTCATGGTCATTCCACATGGAACTTGTATAAAATGCTGGAATGTTGATGGTGAGCACTCATATGAGAAATGCAGACCAAGAGTTGCAGAGTACAAGAGGAATATGCCAAAAGTCTATGTCTACATAGAAGATAGAGAAAACCCAGAAACCAATAATCAAGATGCTGAAGGCGATGAGAGAGCTGAAAATCTGGCAAATGTTGTTGCAGGTCTAAGAATTTATGAAAGTGAAATTGACAGAGTAGATTTCCAAACCAGAGGTACCAAAAGAAGAAGGATTGAAGCTGATTCAGCTATTGAGCTAGAGGAGGTAGCAAGAAGCATAAATCAGCCAAAAGAGGTTGACAGTACTGAAAAAGAAGGACCTGCAAAAACTGGTGGTAGTACTGACAGTATTGGAACCAGAGGAGGGGAAGGAAAAAATAAAAATGTGGGAGTTATAGGAGACAGAAGATCTGCTGGTGTGTGCATGAACAACTTGTCAGAGGATGAACAAAGAAGGCTTAAAGGAAAAAACATAGTATCAGGAGAAAGCAGTGGTAGTCAAAAAAAAAATTAAGCAAAAAAAGAAACAAGTGAATTGGTTTAGAATGCTGAGTCAATATGCAGGTCTGGGAGGAAAAAAGGGCATTGTTATTAATGAGTCAGTGAGTGATAAAGAAGAACAGCGAAATAATGAATGGATGATGATAGAGGATAGTATGGGTGTGCTCAGAGAGGGTGTAGGACAATCTTTGATGCAACTATCTAAACAAAGTGACTTGAGTAATCAAGAGATAGAAAATATTGCTTGTGAAAGTGAATAAAATAAACTTTGTTGGAGTATTATTGAAGCTGAAGCTGAGAACAGAGCTAGCACTGAGCAAGTGATGGCCAACACTGAAGTTTTTGCTGCCAATTCTATCCCTATGGAACATGCTCAACCAAATGAGGTATTTCTTATTAAAAACTTTAAAACCCAACATGATAAGCTAGATTTCAATTTTATCTCTCATCTCAAAATAATATGCTGGCATTCTTTTATCTCATTTTCTAATTTTATTCTCATTAAAATCTATAGAATCAAATGAAAAATAATGTCTATTCAACAACATATGTGTATGTACTGCTTTTATCTGTTTTTGTTCGTCAAAAATGGCATGAATAGTTTCTTTCCATGGTACAATATATTATTGTTCTCTTATATGGTGATGGATGATAGAGCTTATGGTTACGACTTCAAAGTTTTATCATGGAACCTTCAGGGTATTAGGTCTGAGTTAAAACAAGATCACCTAAACCATCTCAATAAAACTCATAACCCAGACATGATTTTCTTATCTGAGACTAAAGTTAAGATGCAATGTGTAGAGAAATGCATGATAAAAATGAAAATGAAAGATTGGTTTATTATCCCTTCCATTGGTATATCAGGTGGATTTGTTATTGCTTGGACTCAGGGAGTTTCTGCAAACCTCATTTCTTTTAAAGAAAATGTTTTCAATTTCCATGTTATAAAGGATAATATGAGCTTTAATATATCTTTTGTTTATGGTGCTTTAGATAAGAACTTAAGAATTAAACAGTGGGATTTCATTTCTAGTTTTAGTGATGTTAATAGCCCTTGGTGTTTAATAGGAGATATGAACTTTATTCTCCACAAAGATGAAAAGGAAGGTGGAAAATATACTAACTTTAATAGCCTAGCTTATGTTTATAGTTGTATTCAGAAGTTAGGACTAGTAGATTTAAAATTTACATGTCTGCCTTTCACTTGGACTAATAAGAGAATGGTAAAAAATAATATACAAGAAAGAATTGATAGGTCTTTAGTAAATCATAAATGGCTAGAATTATTTCCTAGATTTTACACTAACCATCTCACTAGAGTTATGTCGGATCATGCCCCAATAATGCTAGAAACCTTACCTAAACCAAAAAAAGTTAATAGACCTTATAGGTATATGAAATGCTGGCAGGAACACAAAACCTATAGTAACCTGATTCAAAATTCTCTAGAGAGAAGTAAAAACAGTAACTATGATATAAATGACACTATTAAGAGATTAAGATTCGATCTTAGAATTTGGAACAAAAAATAGTTTGGAAACTTTTTTAAAAACATTTCAGACATTTTAAATGAAATTGAAGTAGAAAATAGGAAACCTTACAACTATGAGACCAAGAAAAAACTAGAACCATTACATAATGACCTAAATTCTTGGTATACAATAGAAAAAATGTATTGGGGACAACATGTAAAAGAAAAATGGATAAAAGAGAATGATCACAATACAATCAAAATGCTTCAGAAAAGCAAAGAATTAATAACATTTATGCTCTTAGAGATAATAGTGGTATGTGGGTTGAGGGTCAGGAGAATTTAAATAATCTTGTTACTAATTTTTTAAGAACATTTACCAAACAAATGAATGTACTATTGACTCGATTTTTAGTAGTATTTTATAACCTAAGATTAATCAACATGATGATATTAATCTATGTAGTATCCCCCCACCCCCGTTTTTACCAGAATCATTGGAGTGATCTGAAAACAGATATTGTAACCTGGGTTCAACAAGTTTTTAGAGAAAGAAAACTTAAACAACAAATGAATCACACTTTTATATCCCTAATTACGAAAAATAAAACACCTAAAAACCCCAGTGACTTTCGACCAATTAGCTTAAGTAATGCTTTATATAAGATAGTAGCTAAAATTCTAGCAAACATGATTAAATCTTACTTAGATAAACTCATTTCACAGAACCAGTCGACTTTTATTCCCAAGAGACAAATAACTAATAACATTATGGTGGCACATGAGATTCTGCATACATTGAAAACTAGTAAAAGGAAAAATAGATATATGGCTTTGAAACTTGATCTCTCTAAAGCCTTTGACAGGCTTGAATGGAACTTTATTATTAAAATTTTAGAGTGTCTAGGTTTTTCGAAGGATTTCTGTGATCTCATTTATGCTTGTATATCATCTGTTTCCTATGATGTCTTAGTGAATGGTATCCCAGGGGAGACTTTCTTTCCCACTAGGGGAATCAGGCAGGGAGATCCTTTATCTCCAGCCTTATTTATTATCTGCATGGAAGCTTTGTCTTCTCTTTTACTTCATGCTGAAAAATCTGGTAAAATAAGTGGTATAAAAGTTACAAGTCAGAGCCCATCTGTTTCTCGTTTATTTTTTGCTGACGATTCTTTTATTTTCTCTGCTGCTACTATTTCTCAGGCTCATAATCTTTTAGATATTCTCTAAATATTTAGTAATTCTTCTGGCCAACTCATAAATCATCAAAAATCTGGAATTTACTTTAGTAAAAAAGTTCAAAACAAACATTGTAAAATCTTAGCTAGAATTCCTAGGGTTAGTATAATCACTAAAACCGATACTTACCTAGGCACTCCCTTATTTTTCAACAGGACTAAATCTTTTAACTACCAAAATATGCTTGATAGAGTGTATAATAGAATTCAGGGTTGGAAAGCTAAATTTCTGTCACAAGCTGGTAGGACTACTCTTTTAAATCTGTCACTAGTGATATGCTAATGTTTCAGATGATGTGCTTCTCTTTACCTAAGAAAACCCTTGACAGGTTAGATGCCCCTTCAGATAGATTTTTGGTGGAAGAAAACTAGAAACAATAGAGGTTTATATATAAAGGCTTGGGATGCTATATGTATTAGTAAAACTAGTGGTGGTCTAGGTATTAGGAATCCTCATAAATTTAACTTAGCCCTTATACAAAAACTTATTGTTGTTTCTTCATTAATGTATTAAATAAAGCTTAAATATAAGAAAAAGACGAAAAAATAAAAAAAATTTAAGCCAAAGCTAACAAAATACCTATGATATTGCTAAAAAGATGAATAAATGTTAGAATAACCGGGTACCCATTACCCCTATGATATTGCTAAAAAGATGAATAAATGTTAGAATAACCAGGTACCCATTACCCACGCGTAACCGACGGGTATTACCCGACCCGCTAAGATTCGGGTCCAATCGAGTAATTACCCGTCGGTTCCTAAGTTATTAATAGGTTCAACTTTAGGACCCAGAACCGTACCCGTTTCTACAGGGTCCGGGTAATGGGTACCCATTGACAGCCCTTGTCCCTACATACCATAAACTCAATCCCAGCACCTCTGTGTCCTAGTTGCGGCTAGAGTCGTCCTCTAAAAACCTTAGTTTCCTTTGGTGAAAATGTATCAGTTTACGACTTTGAAAGACATCACTAAGAGATTCGTGAAGCCTGGTCATACTATCTTTACCTGATAGTTTTTGTTATCTGTATCTTTTTCTTATTAATCTTGTAAGTTTCTGAAACTTTAGATCAGGAACTTGATAGACAGAAATCACAAAGTCCTCCTCGTTTCTGACTTTGTTATTCCACAAGACAAATATCTAAATCACTTCTGGTTTGATTTGTTCAAATTTTTCTTGTGAGGTAGAATTGACTAGGCATCTATATAATTTTTGAAGATAATAACTTCAACATAATCTTGATATTGCTTGATATCTTCTTTTATTGAAGATCCATCATAGCATATAGATTTACATACCTTGATGAGTATCTTTACGAAGGAAACAAAATAGGCTTTCCTTTAAGACAGAATAGTTACAAAGTCTTCACTTAGGTTGAAGTAACTCGTAGGCCTGTAAGCGACGTCAACTAGGGAAATCGTGTTATGTAGGGTCTTGCGAGATCCAACTGACGTAAAGAAGTACAACTGGAGCAGAATTTCTCGTAGGGTCTATTAGATCTCAATTGTATTAAAGTCTCAAGTCTAATAGTAGGCTAGTGTATGTAGCAGGTTAATACAGTATGGTGTTCAAGTTCTGGACTAGGTCACGGGGTTTATATGCTTAGCCGTTTTCCTTGTTAACAAAATTTTTGGTGTCTTGCAACATTGGAGATAACACAATACATGACACATAGGATTTAACACTTGAAAAAGTTTTATCTCCAATGCTAAGGTCAAGGTTAATAAAAAATCATAACATGGCTGCCATCTCTAAGAAGGGTAAAGGCGAATGTCATATCTTCACCTTCCCTGTTGTTGATGGTGGATTTTCATTTAAGGTTACAATTGTAAAAAGCCAGAAAACTATGCGCTGACATCTTGTAAAAGATAAAGCCATTAATAAGTGTTGATACTCCTCACTTAATTCACCTAGAATGGAGCATGTGGCAATAATCCCATTCTCAGGGAATACATGAAATTCATCCAGTTGGAGCATGTAGCAACAATCCCATATACCTGTGAATTTCTAGCATTATTAATTAATGCGAACTCGCCTTATATTTCTGTTACTCATTATCGGTGCGGCATGACGGCGAGTGTTACTCTTACTGAGCAACACGAACCTCCAAGCATTATAATGAAACTATGTACGAAATACCCGTACAGCCGACTCTCGGTGTGTTATACTAGCCCGATTGAGCCTCTCTGTGTTATACTAGCCCGATTGAGCCCCTCTCGGTGTGTTATACTAGCCCGATTGAGCATCCTGATGACCATATCGGTGACGGATATGATCATAGTCATCCAACTCCACAAGCATGATTGATGACCCCGGATCAATTCCATCACCCCCAAGCGGTATGGAATATCCATTGTCGAACCAACGCGGACCCCGCATGGTCGGCCTCCCCAAAATATTGGCCTAGCTTGCCAAAAACGTCCAAACCGGAGCGTATGGGCGGAAAACCCTAAATTAGGGTTTGCGGCATATTACATGTGTCGCAAAACAGTCTCAACCACCCATCTTCGCAGGTATAGATGGAGGGTGTAGATGTAGATTCAAAGGGCCCGGAGCATGTCAACACATTCACCGTGGGCTCACGCTACATACTCTGACCAATCGGTCAGGACTAACCATGGTTGGTTATCCTAATTCATGCGCCCAAACAGAGCATGGTTACACGGCCGTGAAACCCAAATTAGGGTTTTGAGCATCACGAGTCCATCTTCTCAAAGACGAATGGAGGGTCCAAGATTAGATTAAGCAGTGTCTGGGTCATACCAGAATGACCACCGTGGGACCATCTATCCCCTCATCCGGACGGCCAAGGCATATCATGCCTGGTTATTCCAAGACGCGCGCTCAAACTAGCGTGGTCACACCTCCCAAACCGCAAACTAATATCGACCGCTCAACTTAGCGGGACGATTTGAGTGGTTCGAGATCACGTTTTAATGGGATAGTCGGTGTAGGCGTGAACACCAGCCTACCACTTACACGCCAGACCCGGTCGGCCAAGACCGACCAAGTTAGGTCATCTTGGAACGCACGCCTAAGTGAGCATGGTGCGCGGCTTTTCGGTACCAAATTCCTATTACAAAATCGATCTCCACCACTCCTCTTGCCTTGGCCAAATTGAGTGGCCTAGATCGCACCTTCATGGGACAATGAGATATGGACGTGTACACCGGTATGTTGTCTACACGCATGCCCGGTCGGTCCTTTCAAAAACCTTCCCATGCTTGGTTTCGACCAAGTCAAGAGTGATGCTTGCGCACCTCTTCAAAAAACCTAATTCATCAACGGTCACGCGATGAGTGTATCAAAGATCATCTCGTCCGTCCAACTTCACCAGCTTGGTTATACAACCCTGGTCAGGAGTTAATTGGTCAGTGAGGCGTCACCACCCATCACTTTACCACACCATGATGCAGATACCTGCATAAAATACACATGATACTTCACAAGTATCAACTTCCTGAATAACGCAGTTTATTCAATTCAGCATTACATGCTACCTTTTGTGGATCCACGATCTACACATTCCAGACATCAATCATGTCACAAATCGGGGGATACATACTGGGGTATTGGTCTGGCGGTTTACAGCGTGCAACGCGCCATCACAAGAAAGTGTTAGGAAGTTATGGACGGTTTGAGATGACAGGAGAAGTGGGCAAGACTGGTCGTGTAACACCAACACACACGTCCACTACTCCATCACTCCACTTCCTCCACTTCCCACGAGAGATGTGAATAAGGCTCAATGACTTGTATAAATAGGTTCTCCTCCCTATTTCCACCAACAAGAGCAAGTCTAGACAAAAAACAAAAACCAAGTGTTAATACAAAACACCGGAACTGATAGCTTGCATCATGTAAGCCGGTTCAGCTTTCTGCTACAAGTCATAAGCAAGCCAACACCTTCACAATCTCAACACCTTCTTCGCTTCCCTCCCTAATATCAACCCCATCTCCTTCACTTTGTGACCGAAACAAGTTTGGAACGGCCATTTCTTGGTTTAGGCTTGACTTGCATGTTGATTTCCGAATCTACAAGCACTCACCGCTGCAAAGGTTGCATTTGTTTAGGTTTAGATTCATTCCTCATCCACACACCCCAAATTACCAAATCCGGCAGGAATAGTTTTCACCATAAACAATTGGCGACCACAAAATGAGGTTGATCTCTCGGTTACAAAAAATTGAATTCTCAATTCTTCGCCATCTCGCGATGTATCCTCACTCCTGAGACCACAGGTGGTTCTGGATATCATGAGAAGTGTAGCTAGAATGATGGAGGATATCTTGGCAAATCAAGCCCTGTATCGCTAGAAGATGAGAGCGAGACATTCCGCCTTTGAATGATATAACAGCACAATTACAAGAAGGGTCTGGCAGGCATCTACTCAAACAAATAAGTAAGAAACGCTCGGATCCTTAGTCGAGTCACATCTTTACCAGTGGAGATGCAGAAAGAGAGCGTAATCACAGGGGACTCGGGGAGAGACGAACAACATGGTCAAATGGCAACGAAGACTCGAGGCAAATCCACGAGGAAAAAACTTTTCCGGGGTACCACAACGCGTCTAGGATAAAGAAATGGAGCCTGCAGCTTATGGATCTCTGCTGGAAGATTTATATCTCAAGACCCTTGTCAAGCTGTGAAGAAATGCTTGAGGAAGGAGAGATCAATCAAGGAACACGTGAGTACGAGAGGATGGGAACGTTCAATCTCGATCACTCAACAGTGATATTACAACACCTCCCATTACCATATCCAGAGAAGCCGCAAATCCCGGCATCTCATCAAGTGTAACACCTGGGTAGTCACTCGTGAGCAACAACTTCCACTCCTTCATCAGGACGAGGAGCCGGAGGGACGAGAGGAGGACCATCCCCCATTACCATTGCAGACTTGATGGAGAAGCAGAAAGTTCTTGCTAAGACTCAAACGGATATGGCCGCAACTCAGAAAGAGGTACTCACTTTTCTTAAGACATTAACTGATCGATTTCCACAAGAGCCGTGGACAGCCCCTGGAGCAAAAATGAACGCATTCAACGCACCAGAGAAGGTATTTCAAATGGCGGCGCGGACCTCCATGGACCCGATCAAAGAAGTGACATCGAGATATGAGCGGTCCCGTTATGGAGACTCTACACCGGGGACTGATCCTCACAACGATACTCCTCTGTCAATAGTTTCACTATGAACCAGAGGCCGGTGGATCGGAAGCGGTTTCTCTAGTGGAAAGTTTATGTGAACTTTCACACCTCTCGAAGAATCACATGTGGCGGAGACGTTTTGCTGCAATCAACCAGAGGAAGGTCACGACCGTGCCCTACATGTCACTGCACGCATCAAGGATTCATAGTTCAAGACGACCCTTATCTACACATGAGCATCTTCGAATGTGATTACTCTCAAGACTCTCAAGACATCCAAGGTTCTCCCAGGCAAGGTCGTACAAAAGCCTACCACAATGACGGACTTCGATGGAAACCAAACCAAAGACATACTGGGAGAAGCTCATGGAAAGAATCAGACAAATTCGTTGCATCCCACTCCCCACGTGGGCGTCAATTCAGAAATAAGACCGGCTTGCATCATTGAGGGCTAAAACCCACGATGCATCTCTGCTGACGAAGCATTCTTCTCCATCCGGTGAAGCCACGACCCACGTTCACACGAAGAGGGAACAAAATTTTGTGGCGAGTCGTGACCAGAAAGAGAAAACGGTATACCGACACCGCCATTATCAATTAGCGGTCATACAAGTATCTCCACCCAATGGAATGCTACATGATGGTGTCGTAACTACAACAAATTAATTAATATTTTTCCACCTAATTAACAAGTAATATAGTGTAGTTAAGTTCGTTCCCACGAGGAGCAAGAGATTCTTAGTTGTAAAAATTATCACGAAAAGGGGGGTGTGAAGCAAAGAAAATAAAAAAAGCAATTCAAAGATAAAGTTGAAATCAATAAGAGAGAGAAGATCAAGGAATCCTTCTTCGTTGCAAAACAATGATTCAAGTTATGTTTTTCATCCACATGTTATTAGTCACAAATTATCACCAACCGTAGGTAAAGTAGCTAGATCAGTGCTAAACCCCTAAATCCCTTGTATCAACGGATACGGAAGTTCTCGACTACCGGATTCTATTTACCAAACCACCTAGTAGTAGATCACTCAAGATGTAATTTAAATAAACGCATTAAGATTTATGAACTTATTAGGTTGATATTAGTAGTTAGACTCTTAGATCAAGGTCTACTTGCTAACGTTGTTTTCACACACAATTGCTCCATGGAATCCCTCTGCAAGGTCTCGTGTTTGCTACTTATGTAAATAGTCAAGAAACGATTACTTATCCCCTAACTTTCACTAGCTTTAGATCAAATTAACAAATCAATTTAGTTGGCCACCTAAACAATCTATCAATCAACCATGAATGTATAAACATTCCTATTAGTAAAAATAAATGATAATCATGTGAAAAACTTCAAGATAGAATTGAAAAACAAAAAATCAAATCATATATTAAGAACTAGGAATTCATCCTCAATCAATAATAAAATTAGCTACTCATGTTAAGGAGTTCACACAAAGAATAAAGAAGAGAGAATTGTTGTGTGTGTAAAAGGTGTGTAAAGAGATGTGTAAAAGTGTGTAGAGAACTTCTCTACTTATAGGCTTCAATGTTCTCCAAATCTTCCAAGGAATAGAATCCCTTTCCTTTAATAATTCAATTTCCAAGTTTAAGCCTTTCTCAAATCTTCCATCTTCTCTTTCCAAATTTGAGCCAAATTCTCCATCCAATTCCAAGTCCAAGTCTTCACACCCATGAGAACAATCCACACAAAAATATGTAATTTTGGTCGTCGGAAAGTTGGTATTATGGCCGGAATTTGGCCGGAATCCGGCACCGGAATCTTCTTCTCCGTCAAAGGAATATTCCGTCACGGCACCGTCCAAGTTAACGGTCAAACTGACGGTCTTCGTTAGTCAACCGGGTCAAAGAAAAGAAGTCGGATCTTTTCCAAGCCGAGTCGGTTGATTGGTCTAATCGGATTGTCTTACTCGAAATGAGTTGGATCGGCTCTGGATCGGTCATTCAATCATTGAGTTGACTCGCCGAACCCAGTCCGTAGAGTCTCGGCTGTTTATAGGATATTCCCGGCCAAGTTCAGGCCTCAATTTTCAGCTCCATACCTGCGACATTCCTAGCATACATCTAAAGCAATTCCAACACATTCTTCCATGCAGTACTATCTTCATTAGCAACTCAAAACCCATTGCTTCAATTGGAATTCAAATCTCATATACCATTTGTATCTCCTTCTCTAATTAACGGCACACACCACTGGGTTTGAGACAATGAAATCAATTCCTTCTTTAATCATTACCCAATTTCCATCTTTGACATCAACCATCGGATCCACTTCCAACTTAAATCTGTTCATCACCGTCTTTAATTTATTCTCACTGTGTTCATATCAAATCCACATCTCGATCAAAACAATCATCAGAACCTTGTTTTAACAGAAACGACTTCATCTCATCACTAGCATCTCTCGGGTCCCCTTTTCTTCTACTTGATTTCAACAGCACCAACACAAACCCTAATTCTAATTTCAATCTCTTCGTCTTTATTCATAAATCGAATCAATCTTGAATCAGCTACAACCCCTCTTCAATTTCATCTCTTAGTTCCTCGATTTGACAGAAATCATCTCTCACAATCGAATCCGAGTTTAACCCTTTATTCATCATCATCTTGCCATCCTACCCCGCATCATAATTTCATCTCTTGATTTCAACTTCCAATTGATCAACAACAACAAAGAACGAGAAACTCTCCTTCCAATCGATCTCAATTCACAGATGCAATAATACAAACCCTAATTCTTGGTCTGATTTCTTCTTTGGATTTCCGCTCGATTTCTCATCATTAACAATTTCGTCTCTCAATTTCTTGAACAGATTAACAGCAGCAACGGCTGCTTCTCTCTCGGCTAATCAGGTCTCATGGCTGCTGTGCAGCTTTTCTTTCTTCTCAATTTCATGTAATAATGAAATGAGTGAATGAGAAATGAGTTTCTCATGATTTAGGGCTAAGGGTGATATGGATAGATACACCCCAGAGATAGGATCCGATAAATACACCCACTGATAAATGATAAGGGATACCTTGATGGCAACCCCTTAACTTCAGCTTGACTGTAATTAGTATTCCTACAAATAGAGTTGCCTCTTAACCTTGACCGGGCTCCAGATAGTGTTCGCCCATGAAATGACAATTTTGCCCTTTTGCTCAAATTGGGTGATTTCTTCTTCTTTTCGTTCGTGCGACTCCATAGTAGCTATAAAACTCAAAACAAGCGTAAAATACATAATTTACAAGAAAAATAGCAAAGAAAGCATAAACAATAGATAATAAATAGGATGTATTCTACACCCTATCAAATTCCCCCACACTTAGACTTTGCTAGTCCTCTAGCAAATCAAACTAAAAACTCACAACTTCAAAGCGTTCCAGCGTCCCAAGCATCCAAAGAGCTATGAGGACATAGAGTTTCTGCATGCTAGTAATAAGAAGTTAGAAATACTAAAGAACATATTGTCATTCTTAAATGTTGAGTGAGAAATAACCACACCATAATGAGAGAATGCGTGTTTGAGAAACGATCAATAAGCATTTCGCCTCGACTTCTACCTCACCAAAAAGGATTTTATGATAATTGCACTCAAAAAGACGGCTTTTTTATGGTTCTCACATGTGTGCAGGTAGGAATGAAGAGATAATTCCTGCAACACGTTGAATGGTGGGAAGGACAAACTTCCGAAATATTTTTAAAAAAACCCACATCTTTTAACATTTTGAAAAACCATTTTTCTGACGATCTCCAAGAAAGGAAATCAACCATTATTATCGAGGATGAGATTACTTACTCACCTTCACATCCGATCGCCAATTATGATAACACCACTCTCACGACATCCAATAGAAACGTCTTCCGCTCCTAGTCTTGATCTTCTTGGTCTTCGTCTTCGGTTTCAACTTTGATGATAAATTCTCGAACTTCATAAATCCTTGACAATTTGTAACCTTTACCTTAAATCCTTGTCGCTTGAAACTTCCTTATAGATTTTCCTTCCCCACGGCTTATTAAATAAATAAAAACAAAACAATATTACTCTTGTTTTTTTTTTTTTTTAAAAACAAAATAAAATACAAAAAACAAACCGTGGCCGTGGGAGAAGTATTTTACCGCTTGATTCATCCCAATTTGTATCATCTCGAAATCATAAACTTCAACAATTCTCACCTTTTTATTTTCTTCGCTTTTATAAATAAGTCTTCATACTTGGATATAAAATTACCTCATTGTAGTGTAAGTCTTCAACATATATGTAAAAATCTGCTCTTTGTATGTTGCTTTACTTGAATATGAAATTTGCTCTTTTCTTGTTTTGTTGCTTGTAAACCTTGAACTTTTTCAACTTTCCTTGTAGATTTTGATGTTGCTCCTTGTTGATGATGATGGTGTTTCTATGGACCCGTTGTTGTGGAGAGAATGGTGCTAACTGCAAATCAAACTACAAGAAGGAGGCTTTCATCTATAGACGTCACCCTTCATGATTGAAAAAATTAGCACTCAAGAGATCAAAGAGTAGTGCTTCTATTGGTGGGAGGTTGGGTAGCTCACCATTCTACCCGGAATTAACGTTTGGTGACAAACACTCAAAAGAAAGCTCTTTAGTTAGATGGAAAAATTTCTGGTCGGTGCCTCACATGATATGAATACGGGTAGTCTCCACTAATGATTGATCAGCAACTCTAATAATGCATTTCTCCCTGCACCAAATTTGCATCACCGACATGATTAAATCCATTATTTAACACTCTAACAAAAATCCGAATGTAGTTCCCTAACACTTCCAAGTTCAATTATGTCGGTCCGAATTCTCTATGTAAACATACCTAGAAGTATGCTAGTGACTCTAAAATCTCTAAAAGTTGAAGTTTTATGTAAAACTTATTTTATTTTATTTTTTTTAATGTTTTAATTTTTTTTTAATATACATGCTTAACCACTTCCCACACTTAAACCTTACATTGTCCTCAATGTAATTGAATCGTCCTAGTAAAGTTAAGGTGGGAAATTTTAACATGATATGGAATAAGAAAAATAAATAACAAAAATAAAAAGCAAAAGGATAAGAAATACAAAACCTATGGGTTGCCTCCCATGAAGCGCTTGTTTTAAAGTCGACGTCCCGACTTAGCTCTTGCAAGATTCATTCCCCATATACTAACAATCTGAAAATTTGATGATCCACCCATAATACCTGTTTTGAAAACAATAACTCCATACAAATATTAGCACAAGAAAACAATAGTGAAATTATCGCTCGATAGAAATTTCCCCCACACTTATTCTCGTCCACACTCGGAAGTGTATAAAGAACATAGAATTTGGGAACTTCCATGTGTTCCTCTTGGCAAACCCGCATGGTGTTAGAATCAAGTGTTTCCAATGGTGGATATCTAGAAACAAAATCATCCAAAAATACTTTCGAAGCACATACATTCAAACCAATAAGAGGTAAAGGAGAAGAATCAATATGCAAAGGGTTAGACAAACCTTGCACAATTTCTTGTATTATAAAATCCTCTTCATCCTTAAAAAATTCAAGTGAATTACTTACCTCTTGTATATCGTGGTCCTCTATTAAACCTTGCAACCATTCTTCGTCGTTTTCTACCTTAACCAAAGTCTTGGCATCATTAAAATCATTGGCAAGTTCAATTGGGTCTTCCACGAAATCAATCAATGTGGTTTCATTCTCTAGCATCATCTCTTCAACATTCTCATCATCGGAATCGGGCCATTCACTAAAATGATTCTCGTCGGTATAGATTGTAAGATCCTCTTGTGCGGGTGTTACATCGTTTATAACAATAGGTAAGTCACACCCAATCTCCTCCTTTTGAATAGGTGAAGGATCGTTATTATGATCCGGAGTTGGAATAAATTCCCCATTGTTGCAACGCTCATACACTTCCGCGGACTCATATCTTTCCCTAAGGAATTTTTCCAAGCACTAATTGCATCTTCCTCAAGCTCTACCTTTTGAATAGGTGCTTGATCATTATTAAGATCAAGGCTCGAGTAAGCTACACTAGCGTCTTCAAAAGTCTACAAAGGTTGGTCCTTTTCAACACAATCATCTTCATTTTCAGACTCACCATAAAAAGAATCTTCATCGGTTTCATAACCTTTATCCCGACGTCATTTAAGTTCCATATGAATAGTCCTACTAATTTCTCGCGACAAGCTCTTTCCGAGTCTCCATCATCTTCCAATTTATATAATTTACGTGCAAGTTTCTGACGTTCACACGCTTACCACCGTTGATAGAGTTTCTAGACGTATCTCCTCTTTTGGAAAAAAGTGAAGGAAAAACACGATGAAGAGGAGTATATTCCAAATTCTCTGTCTGCACATTACCATCATGAGGTTGTTGATATGTATGAGAATATCCATAAGGTTCTGTAGGAAATTTATCATAGCCAAAATATTGGTTTTGATTGTATCCTAAGGATGGTTGGAAGTTGTCATAATGTTGAGGTTGAAAACCGTATTGATTGTTGTAATATGCTTGCTCTTGTCCACCATACATGGAAAACCGGTACCTGAAATAAGATTCTCAGAAACTAAGTTAGATACGATATAAAATCTAACAAAGCAAGAATAAAGAAAAACAAAAACAAAAACAAAAACAAAAACAACTAAAATCATCCGTTGCTCCCCGTGGGCGCCTAAAATTTGATGGTGTCGTAACCACAACAAATTAATTAATATTTTTCCACCTAATTAACAAGTAATATAGTGTAGTTAAGTTCGTTCCCACGAGGAGCAAGAGATTCTTAGTTGTAAAAATTGTCACGAAAAGGGGGGGTGTGAAGCAAAGAAAATAAACAAAGCAATTCAAAGATAAAGTTGAAATCAATAAGAGAGAGAAGATCAAGGAATCCTTCTTCGTTGCAAAACAATGATTCAAGTTATGTTTTTCATCCACATGTTATTAGTCACAGATTATCACCAACCGTAGGTAAAGCATCTAGATCGGTGCTAAACCCTAAATCCCTTGTATCACCGGGATACGGGAAGTTCTCGACTACCGGATTCTATTTACCAAACCACCTAGTAGTAGATCACTCAAGATGTAATTTAAATAAACGCATTAAGATTTATGAACTTATTAGGTTGATATTAGTAGTTAGACTCTTAGATCAAGGTCTACTTGCTAACGTTGTTTTCACACACAATTGCTCCACGGAATCCCTCCGCAAGGTCTCGTGTTTGCTACTTATGTAAATAGTCAAGAAACGATTACTTATCCCCTAACTTTCACTAGCTTTAGATTAAATTAACAAATCAATTTAGTTGGCCACCTAAACAATCTATCAATCAACCATGAATGTATAAACATTCCTATTAGTAAAAACAAACGATAATCATGCGAAAAACTTCAAGATAGAATTGAAAAACAAAAACTCAAATCATATATTAAGAACTAGGAATTCATCCTCAATCAATAATAAAATTAGCTACTCATGTTAAGGAGTTCACACAAAGAATAAAGAAGAGAGAATTATTGTGTGTGTAAAAAGGTGTGTAAAGAGATGTGTAAAAGTGTGTGGAGAACTTCTCTACTTATAGGCTTCAATGTTCTCCAAATCTTCCAAGGAATAGAATCCCTTTCCTTTAATAATTCAATTTCCAAGTTTAAGCCTTTCTCAAATCTTCCATCTTCTCTTTCCAAATTTGAGCCAAATTCTCCATCCAATTCCAAGTCCAAGTCTTCACACCCATGAGAAGAATCCACACAAAAAATCAGAATTTTGGTCACGAAAGCTGGTATTATGGTAAATTTGGGCTAGGAATCCGCACCGGAATCTTCTTCTCTGTCAAAGGAATATTCCGTCACGGCACCGTCCAAGTTAACGGTCAAACTGACGGTCTTCGTTAGTCAACCGGGTCAAAGAAAAGAAGTCAGATACTGAGTCAGCAGCGAGTCAGTTGATTGGTCTAACTGGATTGTCTTACTCAGCTGAGTTGGATCGGCTCTGGATCGGTCATCTGAATCATTGAGTTGACTCGCCAGAACCAGAGTCCGGCCGAGTCTCGGCTGTTTATAGGATATTCCCGGCCAAGTTCAGGCCTCAATTTTCAGCTCCATACCTGCGACATTCCTAGCATACATCTAAAGCAATTCCAACACATTCTTCACTGCAGTACTATCTTCATTAGCAACTCAAAACCCATTGCTTCAATTGGAATTCAAATCTCATATACCATCTGTATCTCCTTCTCTAATTAACGGCACACACCACTGGGTTTGAGACAATGAAATCAATTCCTTCTTTAATCATTACCCAATTTCCATCTTTGACATCAACCATCGGATCCACTTCCAACTTAAATCTGTTCATCACCGTCTTCAATTTCTTCTCCCTGTGTTCATATCAAATCCACATCTCAATCAACACAATCATCAGAACCTTGTTTTAACAGAAACGACTTCATCTCATCACTAGCATCTCTCGGATCCCCTTTTCCTCTACTCGATTTCAACATGACACCAACACAAACCCTAATTCTAATTTCAATCTCTTAGTCTTTATTCATAAATCGAATCGATCTTGAATCGCCTACAACCCCTCTTCAATTTCATCTCTTAGTTTCTCGATTTGACAGAAATCATCTCTCACAATCGAATCCGAGTTTAACCCTTTATTCATCATCATCTTGCCATCCTTCCTGCATCATAATTTCATCTCTTGATTTCAACTTCCAATTGATCAACAACAACAACAACAGTAAACTCTCCTTCCAATCGATCTCAATTCACAGATGCAATAATACAAACCCTAGTTCTTGGTCTGATTTCTTCTTTGGATTTCGCTCGATTTCTCATCATTAACAATTTAGGTCTCTCAATTTCTTGAATAGATTAACGCAGCAACGGCTTCTTCTCTCGGCTAATCGGAGGTCTCATGGCTTTGTGCATCTTTTCTTTCTTCTCAATTTTATGTAATAATGAAATGAGTGAATGAGAAATGAGTTTCTCACGATTTAGGGCTAAGGGTGATATGGATAGATACACCCCAGAGATAGGATCCGATAAATACACCCACTGGATAAATGATAAGGGATACCTTGATGGCAACCCCTTAACTTCAGCTTGACTGTAATTAGTATTCCTCCAAATAGAGTTGCCTCTTAACCTTGACCGGGCTCCAGATAGTGTTCGCCCATGAAATGACAATTTTGCCCTTTTGCTCAAATTGGGTGATTTCTTCTTCTTTTCGTTCGTGCGACTCCATAGTAGCTATAAAACTCAAAACAAGCGTAAAATACATAATTTACAAGAAAAATAGCAAAGAAAGCATAATCAATAGATAATAAATAGGATGTATTCTACACCCTATCACTACAACAGCAACAAACCACAAGAACAAATGCTAGATGCTCCACAACAGCTGCAAGATGGCACCAACTCCACAACTGATGAGATTGAAATCATTGAGGAATCTCCTAGGCCTATTTCCATCAGCTCAACCTTGTGTACGGATAAACGCACGAAGCTCGTGGAACTTCTCAAAGAGTACTGATCGTGTGTCAATCCGTCAAAAATAATTTCACTTTCTTACGCACTAAATTTAAATGAAGCACAAGGTAAGGAAGAGTTCGTATCCACAGAGAGAGGCAATTGTTGTTATGCAATTTTCAGGTTTCTAAGGTAACCAAGGGAATGTTTGTCGTTTTAACGAAATACGAAAGTAAAAACAAAATAGAGCAAAGCAAATAATTGGAATAATCAATAAGGAGAAGATATTGGTCACGGGATAATATCATTCACAAACATGTATTTTTATCAATGATTAGAATTGGTATTTTAATCTCGTATTTACTAAAAGTCCTAGGATACCTTGATCGCAAGTATAACCCGTTAATTCCACTGCTTTTCATCACAACCACATTAAAAGATGCATATGTGAATTCTTCCTAGAAAGCAACCTAAAGTGTAAAAGCACAATTAAGTTTAACTCCCTAAAAGCAATAAGTATTATGGAATAAGACTAATCAATGCAAACGAATGTGTAAGAGCACTAAACGTTTTAACAAAAGTTATGATTCACTTGTGACTAGTAGGATATATCACTACAAGCACTACCCACAATTATGCTACTTAGAATCAGGGATAAACAACTTTTTCGTATTGAAAACCCTAATATAGCTTTAGAGATGAATGCAAATCAGATTGATTCCGGACTCAACCTAACAAGTATTCAAATCTTATAACACTATTAATTATGAATCACAAACAATAAATTACTGAGACAAAACTAATTCATAGATTCAAAAACATGTTGAGAAATCAACTTTATCCCATAACCAATAATATGTTTAGCTACTCATAGCTATGGAGTTCATCATAATAATAATAATTGAAAAGAAGAAGATGAACAAAAGCAAACCCTAGAAGCGTAAACAAAACCGGCTCTCCAAAATTCCAAGAATAAGATCTCCCATAAGTTGTAGAAGACTTTCCCTTTTATAGCTTTTCTCCAACTTCTAAAATTAGGTCTAGTCTTCAAAATATCTGGCTGTCTTTAGTGCTCCTCCATAAGAGTTGCCCCTTAACCGTGGCTGGGCTCCATATATTACTTGCTTGTGAAATGACTATTACGCCCTTTAGCACAACTTTGGATGGTTTCTTCTTCTTTTCTTCCGCATGACTCCATAGTAGCTATAAAACTCAAAAACAAACATAAGATACATAATTTACAAGAAAAGTAGCAAAGAAAGCATAAATACTAAATATAAAATTAGGTGTTTTACAACACCTATTAGATTCCCCCCACACTTAGACTTTGCTAGTCCTCGAGCAAATCAAACAAAACAATTCTAAAGAATACATACAACTC